>JAKSZP010009799.1:0-52264 GCA_022478985.1 Massospora cicadina
CACAACAGATGGCGGACCAGAATTCATTTGGAGTAATCAAATTCATTATTTCTGGGTATTGGGAAATGGTGCAGATATGGGCTCAGTTGAGAAATTCCACCACTTTGGCCAGCTGAATTGGATCGGATTGGTATAACTCAGAGTAATACTTTTGTGTTTCTATTGCCACTTTGGCTGGTGTATCCACGATGGAATCATCCGATCTTTGCACCTGTGTGCAGGCCACGCTCTGGCATGGTGCAAATTTTTTTTAAAAAAATATGCGGAGCACTTGTTACCCTTTGTAATGCATTTGGCCCTGTACTGAACACAAACCCAATGTTTGTGTTGCATTTTGAGCGCGTTGAGGTGGGCAGCTGCCTCTGCCCACTTCCAGCCCCATGCAGGGCTGTATCCTGTAGCCGGGATGTTGGACTCCAGGTGTGCCAACTCTTCCAGAGATCGCGAAATGACAGCCAATGTGGCTTGTGAGCATCTGGAGGAGAGGTGGCAAGAGTGGCGGATGGTATCCTCTTTAAAGGTTGCCCATGTGGAGATGGGGTCCGCACAAAATGGTGCAACAAACTCTTTTGCCAAAGTTGCTGATTTCACCCAAGTGGAAAATCTTGGCGACGTGAGTTTGGGGGGGGTGGAGTTTGCACCAATGTGGGGCCTTAGCCACTGTGACAGGTAGGTGGTAGGTTATTGAGACCAGTCAGTGGTCAGAGAATTCCATTTTTGTTGTTTTGAAGTGGGAAATGTGGGGTTGGAATTTCGCTGGCATAAGGATAAGGTCAATGCGGGACATGGACCTTAATAGGCCGTTGTGGATGTGGGGGTGCATCATGTTTTTGAGCAGTGGGGCTTGCTGTGGCAGTGCATCCATTAACCCAAGGGTGGCCTTTAGAACGCGAAGTTCTATGTGACCCTGGGGGGCATGGGATGAGGAAGGCCAATGATCCGTGGGTGTGTTTAGCAAACAGTTCATGTTGATGACTATGAAAGGGTCAGGGGGTAACAGAAGGGATTTGACCAATGAGAAAAATTACTGATGCTCTTGTGCACAGGTCAGGGCATAAACGTTGATGATAGCATGTGCCATGTCAGCCCACAAGAATGTAACAATGAGGACTCAGCCATTGAGGAAGGATTCCAACAATAAAAATTTAAAAATTTGTTTTTCCAAACAAGCACCCCATAGTGCTCCAACCAGAAGGATAGGGATGGGAGGAGCATGGATTTCCAAGTGTCCTCGGAACCTCATTGACAGTGGGACTCCTGGATGGCCAGGATGTCCACAGGTAAATTTTTTTGTAAAAAAACTCAGTTTCCTAGCCTGGGATGACGAGGTTTTGAGTCTGGCAATATTCAATGTCCCTAAAGTGAAGGCTTCCCCCATCACACCTTAGGTGCAAGGGGGTGGGCACCTGGGCCCACCAGCCTCCTCTAGATCCCCATGGGCCTTCACAGCAGCATGGGTGTTTGCAGCAATGCTATTGGTATTTATGTTAATTTTAGCAGACAGGTTCACGTTGGCTTTTGCCTTCTCTTTTTGTTTCCCCAATGTTGAACAAATTTTTTGTGGTGCAGATGAGTTTGGTGCACCAACATTAGGGTCAAAAAAATTTTTTCAGATAGGTTGAAACCAAGTCAGTTTCAATTGGGGCTTGGTTGCAAAGGTCAGGTGAGATTGAGTCGCCCATCAGATCCTCAGATTGGGTGGCCCAATCAGCTTGGGCTTCTCAATCTGATTGGCTGAGGGATTCTCAAGTTGCTTCCACCACAAAGGTTTTGATGTCCTCCTGGCATTGAGAGTGTGGGATAGCAGAGGCGACTTTGGCCACTTCCTTGGCCATGGCCCTGCGGGCCTGTTTGGCCTTCTTTCACTCTTGAGGGGAGATAGGCTTTACTAGTAAGTAGCAGCCTTGTGCTCCCCATGGGAAGGCCCCTTTGGTGCTGGTGGTTAGTTCATAGTGCGCCTCCCCACTGGCCATGGCCGCTGGAGGGGTGCTCTTGGAATGTGATGCCCTCCTTGGTGGGGCATGTGTGTGCCTTATGGCTGAACATGTCACAGTGTGTGCAGATGAGGGGTGCGCTATCGACGGTTACCCAGAAAGGGTGGGTGGTATGCCCTTTGATGTTAATAAAAGTGGAGTGCGGGATTTGGGTTTGGTCCTTTGCAATCTCCTCAGTTGGAGTCAGAACTGCAATGGCTTTGCTGGTGCACAGGTGTGGCATCAGCATAAAGCATTGCATCTCAAAGGATTGTATTTTGCCATATATGGTGAGACCATCTTTCAGGTGCTGCTCCAAAGTGGCACGCTTGACTGTAGTGGGCAAAAAGTCAAATGTGAGGAAAATTTGGTTGGATTTTGTCCATCTGGTGCGCTCAGTTTTGATGACCCGCTGCCCTTCAGGGAGGTTGATCACAACGTGCACCATAGCAGCTTCATCTGCTGCTTCCTTGTTTTCAAAACTGAGATCCAGCCAACCACATGACATGAAGTGAGGTGCGACATACACTGCAGTCAGGAAATAAGTGTGCATATCCCCACAAAATTTTTCCCATAAAGCTGTTTGTTGGATATCCAGGAACACCTGGACTCCATATTCCACCGATGAGAGTGGTTGTGAGTGCAGTGTGTTGATGTACTGGTTGCATTGCACCTGCCAAGTGAGGATTTCTGGGAAAATAGTGACCGCCAGTCTTTTATTTTTTTCTAATCTGCCAGTTTCTCCGTGGCGTTTTTGAAAGTTGGAGGTTGCGGGCCTACCACCTGTGCCTCTTACCTTACTTGCCCAACTGCTCCCTGACATGGGCGCAGACTAATCTCCTCTGTGAGATTATCAAACTAGATTCAGACTTGAATTGAATAGGTTGCAAAAGTGATTGCAATGAGAGAGAAAAGTTTTTCAATTGCATATATATAATTATTCATTTATTTTACACCTTTAGTTAATAAAAATGTTAAAATTTAAAAAGGGTTGGAAATTACCTGGGAACCCTACTAATAATTAATGCTAAAACACATTAATCTCTTGAAGAGTTGAGAGCACCACAAGGCTTCCACAGATAACTAGAGTACAGTTTGAGGGTTTGTGCACCCTACTTGCACCTTAACTTTGTGTAAGGTGCAAGTTGACTAGAGTGCCATGATGTAAGTCCAGATAGCCCCCTCCACTTGGACTAGGTGGCGTTCCCTTTCTCATCAAAAGGGTTCTAGAAGGCCAGCTGCCCCTCTCATCTCCTAGTACAACCTTGCCCATGTGGTGGACAAGTGGTAGGTAACAGCTTACCCTTTGAGGACCCCACCATCTATCCCAGTATTAATTTTAGCCAAATTGGTACTGCAGATCAAGGGAATTTGTGTCAAGCTATCAGAGAGCCATCATCCTCATGGGGTGAAAGGTTAAAATGAAGTCAATGGCAACAAGCCTTCAGCATCATGGCCTGAGAGCCCCAAACCATCAGAAACAAAGCTTGAAGGGCATGTACTTTTGGTAAATCAAGCATCTATTGTTAAAATTTTGCAAAATTTGCTGATGGCATCAGGCCATTGGAAAATGTTGCTGCCAGTTTAAAACTCTCCCCAAAAGTATCAAAATCTTCATCTGACATATTATGCTTGGCCAAACAGACAACAGAGCAACTGGGTGCAGGTGGGTTAGGTGCATCAAACCTGTTTCTGACTTCTTGGGACCACCCCTTTGTGGGGTGGCCTTAGGAGGTTCCTGCTGCCTTTCAGGTAAGATGCTGTCACTCTAATCGTCAGAATTTCGAAAAATCCACATTTGGGCATCCCTGGATGAACCAATGATGACTTGGTCAACCACTGATAATTTCAAAGTCAATCAAAGATAAGTTCATTTTTCTCCTCCCTCGCTAAAAGTTCACTGGATTAAGTCAAATATTGAGGGCCCCAATCCCATGCTTCCTAGCTATTTCCCAAATCAACCATCTATTTAAGCAGTCATAATACACTGAGGAAATTGACAGTCAATTCTCTTATTTTTGAATTCTCTAAAAATCTTCCTGCACTTAAATCTATATAATTAAGTTCAAATTTTTTTCTGAACCTTGTGACATTTGCAATGTAGCCCCACAGGCCTTTTATTGAATGGGTTGTCCCAGTCACATTATTGACTTTGGTTCTCACCATAGTTGCTTGAGCTTATTATGTCAAGATCTTTATGGAACTTCCCCCAATATCACAGCTCCCTACACCCAGGCTCAATATCCCTGGGCTGCAACAGCTTTGTTTCTCACTGCGTTGTTTTTTCACATTTATGGCCTGTTGACACTCCTTTGTTACTTACCTCCCAGCATATTCAAACGTCGTCCAATTGGCAATGCCTCAGGAATTCTGGCTCACCTTTTAGGGGCTTTTGCATCCTGACTTGCAGGCTAGTCTAAACTTTATCTTCCATTTCTCTGATATAATTGACTGTTGTGGGAATTTATATGACCACATTATCCAGCTTGTAAATTATCTATGCTTCAATTAATTTAAGATAATTGGTTCATTTATTTAATTTAGCTTATTGATTAAGCTTTGAGATGTTGATCAATTATTCCATCTTATTGGCAATAATCACCAATTAAATGGTTAATTGTAATTCACAGAGGATCAAATCCAATGAGAATTATAATTCCAATTTTGTTGGGGATTGTTGCCAACAATTTGGAAATGAGTAAATTGACTCAAAATGGGTAATTACTCATGGGAAATCGTCAGGTTTGGTAGCTGACATGTGAGCTGATATGAATAGCAATTTAATTATACTATTCTTTGTGGATATCAGCTGGAATATTTCCTAAAATTGAACCAATATCTCTTTTCTGTTGGCTAGGTGTGCCAAGATCATCATAGATATCCATTTTTGTTAGCTAGGCATGCTGAGACCTCATGGATATCCCTTTTCTGTCGGCTAGGCGTGCCAAGAATCTTGTGATTACCACAAATACCCCTAACTCATGTCTTTCATCATTTTACCCTATAAATATTCCCTCACTTTAATAATATAAACAACTTAGTACTGTGAATACTTTATTGTTTTCATTTGTTGATTGTTTACTTCAAAGTGAAGTTGTGAAGAAGTCTTCCTGTCTAAGTGTCAACGCCAGAGTGAGGCCAAAGTCACTTAAATACTTATATTGCCAGATTGAGGCCAAAGTCACTTCAAACCTTATATTGCCAGAGTAGGATGAAGCTACCCAATTATATGAACTTGATTAGGCTAATTGTCTTCATAAAATTAGCAAATTTGTGTTTATTCCCATAGTCAATAATTAAGCAAACCTGTGCACCAGTAGAAACCCCGCGATTTTTACATGTGGTTCTCACTACAGGGGCTGAGTCAAGTTTATAAGAACACAATAACGCTGAATTATCTAACTAGTATGGAACATCAAAGAAACAAAGAAACAGGGTCATCAGCAGACCACCGGGGAAATATCAAATTAGAGGCTGGAATGCTGGAGGATCCTCAATACATCCATTTATCAATGATTGGAGTATAAAGAGAACGCCATAAAAATTTATGAACCACCTTCAGAGCAGATCCAAGAAAATATACCCAGCATCAGTGATATCCTAATGAGAGGATTCCAAATTTTGCTGACCAATACTTTAGACCAAAGCTGTGGATTATTCCACCACACTACCAATCAAGAAGAACAAAGACAACACTCTGAAAACTTCCTTAACATGAACACTTCAATGTTAATAGGATACTTGTGGAGCTTTGGCAATATTGGCGATTATATTATCAAATATGTACAGCTGACTACCCAAAACATGAGAGCCATCCAAGTACAGCAGCAGGCAGTGATCGCTGATCTTGTTGAGTATACCCAAAATAACAGCGTACAACAGCAGGCGCTAATGTGACAATTAGATGTCAGTTTTCAGCAGATTAGCGCTGGTTTGGATTCTCACATCACAGTGTGTCCAACAATCAAACACCCAAATTAAGAATCTGGTGGCCGAGCTGAATACAAAACTTTGGGGAATAGTTGAGGAGATCATCAACCAAATTGGGTTCAATTACCAATGGAAACATGATGTGGATAAGCATTGCTGATTAGCTGAATCAAATATTGCTGATTTGATTTGAGCTCAGGAGGCAGCTGTGCCAATGGCTGCAGCCAACACCAAAACTCACACAGTATTGCTCAATTTAGTCAAAGGAAGACAGGAAATTAAGAGTACCATCAACAATATGGAAAGAAAATTTGAACAACTTAATGAAGAGATGAGAGCCAAAATTGATAAGCTTTGCATGGAAATAGAAATTGTCAACAAGAATGCTTTAGAATTGGCAACTCAATCTGAGTTAGATTTGTTGAAACTCAAAGTCATTAAATTAGATGATGAAATGTCCAAATATGAAAAAGAGAACCATGAATTGTATGAGCATTTATTCCATGTCCAAAACCAAGAGGGCAAGCTGCAGAAAGAAGTTGAAACCCTGAAAGTGACTTTACATGAGGAAATTGATAAAAATTGTCAACTTTGGGAAAATGACCAAAAATGCTTGGCTTGGGAAGATAAAATCCTGAGATGATTGGATGACCTCAAAAACTCTAAGTGTACTTGTTCATGGGATGAGTACCATGAGGCGAATTTATTCAAGAGGAGGAATTGGCATCCATTGAAGCAGAGAGTATCACTGACAGCACCATCCAAATCTGTTTGGGAAATGCCCCCGACCATTGTGGCACTTCCTGAAGTAACACCTGAAGCAACTCCAGTGTCTGCTCAAATCCCAATTAGAAGTGCTGGCCCAATTATTGTTGAAGATTTCAAGAGTACTCTGAAGTTGCCCACTTTCCATTGTGATAATGCGCCTGCCTTCTTCCAGTTATTTGAAATGATGATGTATGGTTATAGTGACTGACAAAAAGCTGTCACTGTCATGAATTGTCTTGATACTTCATGCCAAAACCTAGTTTTGCCTTACCTTTGTGGGGAGAACTGGAGTTACAAGGAGGCGAAGGAGGCGATTCTGACCAAATTCAGTAGTCCAGATAAGATGGCAGCTCAGAAACAAGAATTCATGGGCATTTAATTTAAGAAGGATGAAACAGTGGGTGCATTTGCCAATTGTTTCTATGAGGAAGCTCAGATCCTCAATGGGGCCAACATGATGACCAATTTTGATGGGAGAATTGTGATGCAGAATGTGTTGCGCCCTCATCAAGAATTGCACTGAATGATGTCCTCCACTTTGACCAGTAAATACACCATTGCTCAAATGGTAGAACACCTAAAGGTTCTATCAGCAACGTTTGATGCACCAAATCAGACATACAAGCTGAATAACCAGTCAAACAATAATAAGGGACCAGGACGATTCCCCAACAAATCCAGAGATTTCAACAATTGTGGGAATCAAGATAAACAGAATGAAGGAGCTAGACCATTCAAGCCTTGGTTTAACTTGCAATAAGTGTGGACAGCCTGGGCATTTCGCCAATAACTGTGGACAACGCAAACCAAAGGATCAGGTTAACTTAGTCCAGCATAAGGATAAACAGGAAACTTCTGATGGGCAGGGAAAAGACCATGTGGTCTAGATGTGGAACAGTCTAGAACTGCAGGTAACCAAGTTCCCCTGGATAAATCAGATAGTTTGGACAAGTCAGATCTATTTGTGGATGAGCCTGAATTAGATCCCCTTCATCAGATCGTGTACCAAGATGTAAACATAATAATGAGATCAAAATTGAAGGAGATTGCCCCAAAATTATACAGGAGGTAGCTCGCCCATATGCCCAACAGATAATGGAGAAGGTCCAAAATGCTGAAGATGAGATGGACTTATTGAATACCAAGTTAGACGGAGTTAATGTATCAATTCCAATTGGTACAATTTGAGAAATGTTCCCTGATATATCAGCACAGTTAATTCATACCCTGGATTTGGCCAACAAATCTGCTATACATGCAGTAAACAATAGCTTATCTTATTTTTCTGAGTGCACATATACAGATATTTTGGTGAACCTGAATCCCCATCAGAGCAATAATTGACAGTGGAGCGCTGATTAATATAGTATTGACCAAATTAGTAAAGAAATTAAAGGCCAAACCAGATTTGGAGCACTGGAAGCAGTATGGGATGGCAGGCCCTGACTCTACAACTTCCTGTGGGGCTTATAGTGCTCTACTGCTATGGTTTGGATCCTTGGTCATATCATTGGCGCCAGCGATTGTTCTAGCCAACCAGAATTATGACATACTCATTGGCACTGACTTCATGCGGAAGTATGGGGTCAAATGTGACTTTGAAGAAGACACTTTGATGATTCTGGGGCAAACGTTGCTGCTGGTCTATCAACGCGAGGGGAAAGCGCCCCTCAGTAGATGGAACAATTTCATCAATTTAGTCTATAAGGATGGAATACTACCTATCAGTTACAAATTAGTCAGAAGAAAAGCCCAGAAATTACCTAAATATGTAAATGAGAATTGTGGAATCCTGATCTGTTCTAAAGAAGATGTCATAATTCAACTGGGAATGCAGCAAATCGTGGAGACTGGACTGACTTTGGAGATCCTGGAGCAGTTATATTCAGAAATTGAAGCTCCTTGGCAACAATTGAGGATCAAACCTTGGGTAGCCCCAGGAATTTTAATCCCTGGTCATGAGGAGATTCAGGTTCTTTTAGCCAATCTGGGAAAATCTCTGATAAAGGTCAAATGACACCAGGTGGTCACATTTGCCCAACTAAAACTGGTATTGGAGATTTGTTCCTTCCACAAATTTGGTGAATTGGATAAATTGGGACTTCCAAAGAAAATGATGGGAATATCCATATGCTAATTGAATGGGATTGGTTAGCTGGATTAATGGAGGACCAGAAAGATGAAGTTCTGGCCTTATTCAAGAAATACCAAGTTATTTTCATGCAGGATGACCATGATCTCAGGTGTGCAAAGGATGTTTTACACCGAGTCAATACTGGGGATGATGGGCTGATTTGATTGAGGCCTATTTGATGGTCCAGGGTGGCAGAGGCAGTTGTTGCCAAAGAAATTGAAAAACTCTTAGAGCATGGAATGCTTGTACCATCATCCAGCCCATGGGTGAGTCCTATATTAATAGTTAAGAAGAAAGATAGTTTGAATTAAGTCATGTAATAGATTACTGATGGTTAAATAAAATCATGAAAAAGGACTTGTACCCCCTGCCTAGGATCAATGATGTGCTGGATCAGTTAGGAGGAGCCAAGTTTTTCTCCGCCATGGACTTAATCTCTGGATATTGGCAGATAGACATGCCCCCAGAAGACCAAGAGAAGTGTGCTATTATCACAGCACAGGGGTTGTATCAGCTGATGAGGATGCCTCAAGGCTTATGCAACGCCCCCATGACATTTCAATGGGCTATGGACATGATTTTGTCAGATTTGAAGCTGTCCTGTGTCCTAGTCTATCTGGATGACATTAATGTATTCAGCCAAACATTTACCAATCATTTACAACATCTTGAGGAAGTATTCAAGTGACTGGCTTCAGCGAATCTCAAAATCAAGCCAAAAAATGCCATTTCTTTAAGGAGGAATTAGAATACTTAGGATTCATAATTAACGCTGAGGGACTTAAGCCCCAAGTCCAAAAGATAGAAGCAATTAATCAGATGTTGGTCCCCAAGAGCGTATGCAATATTCAAGTTTTCCTCAGAATGGTTGGCTATATTGCCAATTCATTAAGGATTCCACAAAAATAGCCGAGCTGCTTTTCCACCTATTGAAAGATCTGAAGAAGGGATTTGTCTGGAGTGATGAGGCTCAACTTGCATTTGATGAATTAAGGAAATACTTGATGATGAGTCCAATTTTAAAATACCCAAATTTTGAGAAGCTGTTCATTATTCAATTGGATGCATCGCTGATGGCAATAGGAGCCGTCCTTAGCCAAGTGGATGACAAGGGGGATGAACACCCTGTGGCATATGTCAGCTGAACACTGTCAAAGGCCAAAAGAAACTATACGGTTATGGAGTGAGAATGTCTTGCAGTTATCTATGCATGCAAGCAGTTTTGAGTCTATATCCATGGAACACACTTCAAGGTTGTGACTGACCACGCCTCTCTCTGATGGCTTCATAACCTTAAAGAACCAGAATGGAGATTGGCGTGGTGGGCTTTGAAGTTACAGGCCTATGACTTTGAGATAGAACATGGGCAGGAGATAAGAATCAGAACGCTGATGGTCTGTTTAGGTTGCCAACCGTTCTTGCTGTGCAAGATCATGCTGATGACCTATTTGAGCAAATGATCCGTGGGGAATTGCAGGAAGAGCCATTTAAAATTCAAAAAGCATTAAAGAAGGCAATGGAAAATAACGAGCTTGTTAATGGACAATTGTTCAAAATAACGAACAAAAAGAGGCTTTTATTTCCAAAACCATTGGAATGCACTGAGATAATTTGGGCTGCCCACAAGGTCGTCGGACATGGTGGGTTAAAGAAGATGCTCAAACATATCCAGCAATACTACTATTGGGAGTCACTGAATTTTGACGTTACTTATTATATCACCTGTTGCGTGGAATGTCAGATCCATAAGCCACAAAAGAACGTGACAAATTACCAAATAGTGAAGCCAGGGTTTGCATGGCACACAGTTTCAATTGACATTATGAGGCCACTAAGTGGCAAGTACAGGTGGTGTACATTACATAATAGTAGCAATTGACCACCTTACAAGATGAGTCAAAACCTGAGCCTTGAGTTGAGAAGATGCCCTAAGTACTGCCAAATTCATCCTGGAGCAGGTGGTATACTGACATGGGTGTCCCCAAGTGTTGCTGAGTGACAATAAGACTAATTTTACCTCATTCATAATTCCATGCCTGAATGAACTAATGTGATTTAAGGGAGTGGTGTCTGCACCTTATCAGCTTGAAATGAACAGAGTTGTGGAACGAGTCAATGGGACACTTGACGCTACACTAAGGAAGCTGATCTTGGGTAAAGTGTCATCTTGGGCATCTTATCTAAGTTTAGTAACTTTTGCATATAATATCAGTTTCCATTTGGTGATGGGAAAAACACCATTCAAATTATTATAAGGTCATAGAGCAGCATTGCCACCAATTCTCTATTCAGCAGTTGAGCTGACTTTGGGGATGAGCGCGGATAAATATCTATATCAACATGTGAACATAATATTGGATCTACAATCTCAAGCCTGTGATACAATGATCAAGAGAAGAATTCAGGATAAAAAAGCCAATGATAAGAGTCAATCCACTCTTAGGGAATTTACTGTTGGAGATCAAGTAGCCTATTGTGATAACCATGGTTTCAGTTGCTGAAATAAGCTAGATGTGTTATGGTCATGACTTTTTGAGGTTATTGCAAAAATGGTGAATGATGCTTACACAATCAAAAATATATCTGATGGTCATGTGACTAATAGAGTACACAGAAAATTTCTTAAAGAATGGTATTAAATATATATATATATGTGAAAAAAATAATAATAGAAAAAGAAATGGATAAAAAAGAAGAAAAAGATTTAACTTAAATTTTTAAAATTTGTTTATTTTAAGCCTCAGGTTGCAAATTGCAAGCTCTTCTTTGACGCCTCTGGGGGAGGGAGGTTGAACAACGATATTGTGAAAGAGGTTGCTAAAGTTGATCTGAGATCAGATACTTGCAAGGGAAAGAGCAAGCCAAAACCAAGTTCTTTGAACTTGAGGTGGATTCTGCAAATATGCAATGATGGGAAGAGTAATGGGGATGTCCAGTTCAGCAAGTTGGGAAACCCTGGATTGGGGAGGAAAACAGCAATGCAAGAATATGCAATCTGCAAACAAGTCCATGTAATCTCAATATGGCACAGGCGCCAAAAGCTGTGTATGGAGTGCTTGATGATGGGCTTTGTCAAGAACACTTGGCATATGAGAGAAAACACGAACAAGGGAAATGTGCAGGGGGCTGCCAAACCATACCACCAATTATTGCCATTAATGGAAGATATCACCAGATAGTCCCAGTCATGAAGTAATCATGCAGGCAGCAAACAGCATCTTGAAGGTGGCGGCTGTGGGCCTCCTGAAGCTGGAAGGGAAAGGAAAGGTAAAAATTTTGGTGATGTAGGGAGTGGAGTAGCCCATGTGCAAAAAACTTGCCCTGTGAATCAGAGTGCAAAGGAGGCTGAATCCTAATCAAGTAAACTATCAAGGACACGAGGCACAAAAGAGATATTAAGTGCCTTGGTCAATTTACCCCAAAGTTCATGATATGGAAGTTTAATGTGCTCATTATTACCAATTGTCAATTTGGTAGACAAGATAGTTGTTTTGTAAAATTGGCCAATTCGGAAAAGGAACTCAGGGAGAAGATCTGACTTGATCAGGAAAGATTGATCTAAGTTGGGAGAAATTGCCTCATTATGCTCAAGGGCAATTAATGGATTTAGCACAATGGGAGCCAAATCCAGTAATTCCTCAAAATTGAGCTCAGTGACAGGAGAACGAGGGATGAAAAAAATGAGAGTTAAATGATGAAACAGCCAATCCTATCCCCTCTTTGGAAATTGGCACTGTTGTGGGAAGAGCAGAAGAGGGGATTGCCAAATCAAGTTGACTCGAGGGGCTGGATCTAGCTGGACTGGAAATGATACCTCTTCAAGCAGTTTGTGACATCGCTCAAAAATGGGAGGCGTCCACTTCATTCAGATTAGATGAAATTTGTTCATAGAAGGAATTATTTGATGAAGACATTTTTAGCTGATAATCTGGTCAAGTGGGGGATGTGTGGGAATTTATATGACCACATTATCCAGCTTGCAAATTATCTAAGCTTCAATTGGTTCAAGATAATTGGTTCATTTATTTAATTTAGCTTATTGATTAAGCTTTGAGATGTTGATTGATTTACCATATCATTGGCAATATTTAATAATTAAATGTTTAATTGTAATTCACAGAGGATCAAATCCAATGAGAATTATATTCCAATTTCATTGGGGATTGTTGCTGACAATTTGGAGATGAGTAAATTGACTTGAAATAGATATTTTCTCATGGGAAATTATCGGGTTTGATAGCTAACATGTGGGATGATATGAATAATGATTTAATTATGGTATTCTTTGTGGATATCAGCTAGAATATTCCACAAAGAACCAATATCTTTTTCCTGTCAGCTAGGTGTGCTGAGATCATCATAAATATCCCTTTTTCGTCAGCTAGGTGTGCTGAGACCTCGTGGATATCCCTTTTCTGTTGGCTAGGTGTTCTGAGAATCTCGTGGTTACCACAAATACCCTAACTAATGTCTCATCATTTTACCCTATAAATATTTCCTCACTTTAATAATAATAAACACCTTAGTACTGTGAATGCTTTATTGTTTTCAATTGTTGATTGTTTACTTCAAAGTGAAGTTGTGAAGAAGTCTTCCTGTTTAAGTGTCAACGCTAGAGTGAGGCTGAATTCACTTAAATCCTTATATATTGCAAGAGTGAGGCTGAAGTCACTTCAAACCTAATATTGCCATAGTAGGGCCAAAGCTACCCAATTGCTGAATTTGATTAGGCTAATTGTCTTCATACAATTAGCAAATTCATGTTTATTCCCAGAGTCAATAGTTAAGCAAACCTGTGCACCAGTAGAAACCCCGCACTTTTTACAACCATCCATTGTTTCTGGCCATTTCCACCCACCTTGTCAAGATGGGTGAAGCACTGGTCACCATCTTCCATATGAACGTTCAGTCAATAGCCTGTCTTCTATTGTTTTTCTGGTCAACTGCCAATTTTTTAAGCATCTCCTGGATGGCTTTGAAAAACTCCTAAATGGTCAAATTGTTCCATTAACCTCTATTTCCCCTTATTCCACCCTCAAAGCGGTATATTAATGATTTAATTTGCCTATAGCCTCAGGTTCTGATCCCAACGTTGAATCAGTATCTGTATTAGTTTCAGGGCCTGATGCCGCCCCCACACCTGAGTTGGTTTGCTCCAGCTCACCTTTCTGCAAGCTGACGGAAGTCCAGACTGGAGAGAACTTGTTACAGCCCTTTTTCGCCCAAGTTTTGCTCCTTTAAAGGAACCTGCTTTCCCATGATTTATTTGCTATCTCAATGGTGTCAGCAGAAATGACCATATATGCCCACAAACAGAATTTCGCCTACTTTTATTACCAATAAAAATTAGTATCAGGGCACACCAGGTGTCCTTTAATGCCTTGGTTGACACTGAAGAAGCAGGTAACTTTATGAGTCTGGAGTTGGCTCAGCAGCTTGATCTAAACTTAGACTTGAGGCCTGCGGCGATGGTCGCCTCATTGGCCTCCCAGCCATCCCATAAAGTATAGCGCCCAATGTTCTTCTTAGTTTCCCAGTTTAGTTTTTGCAATTGCTTATTGTTGATTCCTAACCTTGTGTTCCCTGCACTGATAGCGGCAGATAAAGTTTATACTGGCCTGCCAGTTTTTATTAAAAAACACCCAAAAGGCAAGTTAAATTCCAGGGGCATTTTTGCTTTGCTGACGTTAAATTGTGCCATGAAAGATTTAACCAGCGAGTGCCAATAGGCTGTAATTGTTAATAGCAACCTGGAACTGAACCAGGCTGTTATGGCCCCCAAGGCCCTTGGGTCTGGGTGCTGGTAAAAGTGAGATTGGAGTGGGTGGTTTGATTTTTGTCATAAGAAAAAAGAATTAAATTTGTGATGCAGGAATTTTATTGAATGCATAAATAAAAAATCAACCGTCAATTTTCTAAGTGTGTTACAACTGCTTATATAAACAGTTAATTTGGGGAATAGCTTAGAAAAGCACAGGATCAGGGCTTTCAAAATTCACCTAACCTGGCAAACTTTGAGTGGGGGGAAAGAAAACAAATATAATTTTTATTGGCTTTGAAAATCTCAGCAGTGGGCCAGTTGCTAACAGTTCATCTATGGATGCCCAAATTGTGGATTTTCTGTGGTTCTGATGATATGTGAAATGGCATTTCGCTAATGGGCAACGGGAACCTCCCAAGGCCACCCCATGTATGGGCAGTACCAAGAGGTTGGGACAGGTTTGGGAAGCCCAACCCATCTGTGCCCAGTCACTTTGGCGTAGATTTGACCAATCAGGATTCGCCAGACAAGGATTTTGGTATTTTTAGGAGGGTTCTGAAATGATGGCAACTGTTGATGATGGCCCAAGGCCATCAGCGAATTTCACCAAAAATTTAATCTTGGATGCTTTCCTAATTGAAGGTATGCTCCCGTAGGGCCTTGTTCTCAATATATTCAGGGTAGGTTCCAAACTGGTGGCAACATCTGACAATGGCCCAATGCCATTGGTGAGAATTACCAAATATTTGACATTTACTACCTTTTCCACTGAAGGTACTCGCCCATTGGGCTTTATTTCAATGGTTTGAAAATGTTGACTATCAAGGCCAAAGATTTGGCACTGTTAATTTTATTTAGCCCTTTGCCCCATGTGGATACCAATTCTTTGTCAACTCACTACAGATCCCCTCAATTTGCTGCATTAATTTTCTGGATGTAATTACTGGGGTTGGAGGCGGAATACTAAAAGGGTTAGCTGTGACCAAACTCTTATCCACCACATTAGTGAGGTCACCCTGGAAATGAGGGGGCTCCAGCCTTTTTGGCCCCCTCTTAGATGGAAAAGAGAACACTCCTAAATCTAGATGGAGGGCGTGCTCCCCCAGACTTACATTACCGTTTCCTTTTCCAAAAGGGGAGGCGCCACCCTTGGAAATTGAGCAAGGCTCACATTCTTATGAGCCTTGGGAAATTTGATCTCCATCACACATAGAAACCTTTGGGGGAGGTCAGGGAGCTTGAGGTGGGTAGCGTGGAAAGACTCAACCAGCTCTGAACAGTTGGCACAGCTTCTAGCTTTGAATCAGATATTTTCATAGGCCGGATAGCATTTCAACATGACTAAATATTGAACAGAGCAGCGTGAGTAATGGGAGGCCAGGATGCCTTTAACTTCAGCTTCCTCTGAACCCTCAATCACAATGGGATCCAGTTCCAATGGGATTGCCCCCTGGAACGGGAATAACTGAGAAACATGGAAGACAGGATGTTGCTTCCAGTGAGCTGACAATCTTTAAGCGGAAAGCACCATTTCCCAAGTCCTTTTCCACCACGTGGGGCCTGAGCGCTTAGATGTAAATTTGTGTGAGGGCACCTGCATGCGCAAGTGGCACGTGTCAAGCATAATATGTGAACCAGCCTGTATTTCATGTGCTGGGAGCCATTTTCAATGAGCAAACTTCTTATAATCACTTATTGCCTTAGTTAGATGCTCCCAAACCAAGGACTGTGTGGTGCAAATGTGCTGAGCATGGTCATCAATGGCTGGTACCTATGGGCAAAGGCATGGGCCAAAAAAATAAAGGGTTATACCCAAGTAGCTTCATACAGGGAAAAGCCTGTGGATGCATGTGTACCATTATTATATGCAAACTGAGTGAGGGGAAGGTCATCCGCACAGGTATCCTGAGTGACTGTAGCGTAGCACTGCAGGTACTGTTCCAGGATATTATTGACCTGTGCATTTTCCCACCCAACTGTGGATGGTGTGCATTAGAGCGACAGGGCATAATCTTCAAGATTACCAAGAGCTCATTATAAAACCACACCGTAGATTAGGTCCTGAAGTTGCTGATAATTTCCTGCAGAAGCCAAACACTAAGAACACATGCCGCACAAATAGGCAGGCAGATTCTTGGAAGTAATGGATGAGGAGCATGTGATAAACAAGAAGAATTTCATAAAGTGGTATAAACCACCATAACTGCTGTGAATCTCTTGTAGCTGAGTAGCTCAACAATAAAATCCATGGACACTTATGTCCACAGACCCTCTTACTGCTGCAAGGGGTACAAGAGTTCATTCCTACCTGACTGGTCCAATTTTGCCCATGCGCAAGTCACACAGTCCATGATCCAGGCCAGAACATCCTTTGACAAGCCCGGCCAGTTAAATGTACACTTAACCAAATTGATGCACTTCTTGTTCCCCAGATGACCAACTGCAGGGAAATCAAGATGAGCTTGAATGACTTCATATTGGCGGAGAGGAGGAATCCACACCTGTGACCTAAACTGGATGAGACCTTGGAAAGAGAATATAAGGAATGTTTTGAAGTTGGGAGGAACAGCTGCTCCAAAAGATTTACACCTTCCGCACATGCCATTTATTTTACTAAGACCCACAAAAACAAGGGCGCATCTGGAGCTAAGTCTGCTACTGAAACCAGTGGTGATATAATGGCTAAAATTTAGGTTGAGGGAATGAATGTGATGAGATCCGCCTCATCTGAGCTGGCTGGGCAAAGGGCGGTATTGCAGCTTAGGAAATTGGGGAGAATATCTAATGCTCCTTTCACAAACATGTACTTGAAGTTGAAGCTACACAAATCCTGGTAGGTTCAGGCCTGACGGTGTGTCAACTTCTGAAGCTTTCAGAATTATAAGAGTGCTTAGTGGTCAGTCCGCACATCCAACTTTTGCTGATTACCCTGTAAGAGATATCACTAGTGGGTCAAGGCCCATGTAAGGAGAGTGTCTATAACTCTCCTGTTCCCAGAGTGGAGGTGCATAGCATGCAGGGCCAACGACAGGGAACTAGTTAATAGCAAAAAGGTTACTAGAGCCCCGCAGAGGGTTCTTGAGCTAGAGTAACTTAGGAAGGAAAGGGTTGTCCATAAAATTACCAAAAGGGAGAAACACAAGACTAACAAACAAAAAAACTTTCTTTTACCACTCGAAGTCACTTTTTAGCGATTTTAAATTTAAGTTTTATTTATCCACAGCCATCTGCCCAATCCTATTCTTTGATGTCCTTGGCTCCGCCGCCTGCCACCCCAGTGTGGGGCAGCGGTGCACCCCCACCTAGCGTATTCTGCCCCACGGGCAAGCGCGTTCAGATGGGCTCAAACAGCCCTCCCACTGCTTCCAGCCATTTTGTCCCCCCACGGGACTTAGCGCTCCACCTGGCGCGCGTCCACCCTTCTCGCCCCCATCCTCTCTCCCTCCCTCGCTCTGCCATTCGCTATTGCCTCAGAGTGGACTATGGGCATTTGTTACCATATGCTGATAAGGCGATTATTGACCTAGCCACTGCAGCCTTTGCACCAACTGGCTTTATAGACTTCCACCCTTTTAAGGGCTACTTTGACGTTGGGTTCCAATCTGAGGAGGATGCTGAAGCGGCAGCACAAACTCCTCTAATTTATAAAAAACCCCATTCCCACAACCCGTACTCACCTCCCTTCAGACACCACGCTGGTGGTATCCTTTGCAAATCTCCCATCCCACCTTCCACCCCAGGTTTTGTATGAACAGTTGGTCGCGGGGCTTATGGCTTATGGCACTCAGCCCAATCTCATCTTTGCCATTCCATCTGGTGCGGAGCGCCTTGCTGCTCCTCGTGCAACAGCCACCATCATCCCACACCACCCTACCATAGCCAACAAATCCCACCCCGCGCTAGTGTGGCTGCAGCGCTTGATCATTTCTTTTGGGCTAGGGTCAATAATGGTAGGCAAATTTGTTCCCTCTGCTTTGGCCTCAACCATGCAAAAAAAGTGTGCCCTCAGGCCAATTCCGCTGCTGCGGCTTCTGAGCCCCCTCTGGAGGTTCAGTATGGGGCGCTTTGCTGCCCCTCCCACCCTCCAATCTCATTCAGTGGGCCTGCATGGAAAATCAGCCCCCCCAAAACCTCCAGCCTCACTCTCCCACCTAAATCCACTCCAGCCAATCAGAGCAATGCTTGGACCACCATTGGCACCCAAGCAGCCGCCCATTCGCCCAATCCCACCCACCTGAATTTGAACGCCACTATTCCAGTGAGCCAAAATCCATGGGATCTACTGGCTGAGGCTGATGAATCAAGTAATGTCCTCATTAGTAAGCATACAGGTCAACCTCTCTGCCAAGGCGATTATTGTCGGGCAGAATTTTTCCTATCCAACTTTGATAAAACCCCTACCCCTCACCATTTCGCTCCTCTTCCCAATAAACCCCCTTACAAAGTGACCACCAGCTCGCCTTAGCTGCGGTGGCCTCTCCTCAGTACCCAAAACTATGCACCGCGGTGGCCCAGCCAGTGGCTCAGTTACAGCATGGCCTGCCCACCCTCTTCTTCCCCCCGACTTCCCTGAATCTGCCTGCAGTGACATCTCAAAACTATTTGATGATGCTGAAGTTGCTGTTATTAATGTCGCAACGCTTGCTTCATTCAACCCCTCAGCCAAAATCACCCGCCGCAGTATCTCTCTTTTCACCCAACTTCCTGAAGCCCGCAAAGAAGCTGAATTTCTCCTTGCAGCTTTTGTTGAATCACTTTTTCTGTCATTATCTTGATGAGGAATTGGAAAACTCTTACTATGCTGACCTCCACCCCCACAATGTGGATGCCCCAACGCCCTGGCTCTCTGCTCTGGTCCAGTACTGTAACCAACATCCCATGATCGAGGCGGGTCTTATTGAAAACCAACCCCCTGACCCCTCCTCACCCTCTGCCATGGTGGGTTAGCGGTTTCCGTTTCCCACTTGGTTAGTAGTTTTATTTTGTCATTTTGGGTGTTATGATTCGGTACTGTCCATCCCCTGGTCAGCATACTCTAATAAATTGAGACACACAAGACTAAGAAGGGTAATGTATGGGCGCCCTAGGCTGGAGGGAACCTGGGCGGCCCAATGGCGCATAAGTCAATAAATTTAAAGTAGTCAAAAGTAAATGGTTAACGTTGTGCAATAATGTAAGAATAGTGTATATAAATCTCCTGTTCCCAGCGTGGAGGTGCATAGCACGCAGGGCCAACGCCAGGGAACTAGTCAATAGTACAAAGGTTACTAGAGCCCCGCAGAGGGTGCTTGAGATAGAGTAACTTAGGTAGGAAAGGATTATCCATTGAAGAATTAGTCAAAAGGGGGACACATGAGACTCGGAAGGTTAATGTATGGACGCCCTAGACTGGAGGGAACCTGGGCAGCCCAACAGTTCATGAATCAATAAATTTAAAGTAGTCAAAAGTAAATGGTTTTTGTTGCGTGAGACCTCCTCAGAGAGGTTCGCGCACAGGATTGTCCAAGATAACATAATTAACAAATGGTGTACTAGTGAAGGTTTTTTACTAAAGGAGAAGTTGACCAACAGGAGATATTAGTCTCAACATGAGAAATTTAAAAAATTTAGAGAAACGATTAATTGGAGGAAGTGGGTCTAAGCTGAGGTGCATCAATAGGCGCATACTTACATTGGGCAATACACTGTACCTGGTAAATGACCAACTTGGGTAATTGATCATAGGAGTGGCTGACCTGAGCTGGAAATTTTGACAATTGAACAGTTTCAAGAACCCATTCTACTAGAAACTGAAGCAAACTGCTTTTATCTATTAAAAAGCTAGTTCATTTTAATGCTCCTGCTCTTATACTTGGCCAAACTTTGCTTGCTCCCATAGGGCCAACTTGGGCATATCTTGCCTTCACCCAGCGTTGGTCTAGGGTATGCTTGAGGTCAGGGAGTCCTGATAACTTCACCTTCTTGGACTCCCTGCATGCAGCTTTGTCTTACGTTGGTCCCAAAGATGATGTCATTTTCCAACCATGACATTACCCTCTCCTCCTTTTGGGGGCTCAACCCCCTCTAGGAGCTTGAGCAAGAGAAAGTTCTTATGGGCTGGGGCCAATTTTATGTGTGGCAATGGTTTGCTTTGGTTGAGATCTGACGTCCTGGGGGAAACGCTTGTGGAAAACTTCAATTAGGTCTTGGGCATGTGCACAGTCATGCACTGGTACCCAACTGTTCTCCGCTGCATTAAATCCCTTCCAAGATACCAGGTACTCAAGTATTCTCTTTACTCTGCGGGAGGCTACTATTTCCTCCTTTTCCCACTCTGGCACCCCATTAATGAGATAAGCCTCAGGAGACTCTGGTGAAAGACCCTCAAACAACCTCAAATTTTCTCTCATGAAGGACAGAAAAGATCCAAAACGAAGATGGAAGATTCAACTGGTATTATGCGTGGCCCACCTTTCTGAAAACATGGTGAGGCAAATCCTCTTTGGTCACAGCTTTTTGTATGGCTGCTTGATAGGGATGTTATGGGCATCAAGCATCATGAGATCTCCTTCTTTGTATACTGGACCCACTTGACACTTACCATCAGCGTTCTCATTATATACTTGCATTGACGCCTCCAAACTCGTGGAAACCTCCTGGTGTACTTTCTTGATAGTCTTGGCAAAGTCCACCACTGCTTCAACTTTAGATCCGCAACTGGGCTTCAAGTTAAAGGCGGAGTTAAACCCAAGAGTGGTGAAAAATGGGACAACCAATAGAAGCACGAAAAGAGTTGTTGTAGCTAAACTGGACCATAGGAAGGTGAAAAACCCAATCTGAATGATCCTCAGCAGTGTAACACCGCAGGAGCTGTTCCAAGCACTGGGTCACTCATTCAGTCTGCCCATCTGATTGAAGGTGCTAGGCAGTTGAATGACACGGGCGAATATGAAGAGTCTTACTTAACTCTTCCCAAAAGACGGAGGTAAACTGGGGTCCCTGGTCACTAATAAATATTTCAAAAATCCCATGAAGCGCAAACACATGAGTGATAAAGAGTCTAGCCATCTCAGCCGCATTTATTGTTGTTCTACAAGGAATGAAGTGGGCAAACTTTTAAAACGGTCCACCACCACCACAATGGAATCATACCATCAGAAACAAGTAATTCCACAATGAAATCTACCAATATGAAAGTACAGGGCCCTTCAGCCTTTTTGAACAGGAGCCAACAACCCTGCAAGGGGCTGGCGATTTGGCTTCATTTGGTTGCAGATCAGCCACTCTTTACAATATTGTCCCACCTGAGCAGGTAATCCCTTCTAATTGTAGGTGCATCGAATTAACTCCAAAGTCTTCGCTTTCCCAGGTTGACCAACAGTGATTCTGTAATGATGGTCCCGGATAATTTCCAGGCGAAGTGGTCCAGCAGGAACCCATAGACGCCCCTGAAACCACACCATCTCATCCTTTTCATAGTAATCTCTGATTAAATCCTCCTGATTCAGTGCTCTCTTATCAAGCACCATAGTATATTTGGCTGATAACGGCTGAGAAAGGACTATTTTATGAGCATACTGTATTTCTCCGCATTTTTACAGAGGTTCAAGCGCTGGCGAATTGGCCATGGAAGATGGAAGTTTTGATATAATCTTACCCGGCGGAATCATCAACTGGGTGCTATGAATCTCTACCTCCTTTGGATCAGGAGCTAAAGAAGGGTTGCCACTCAAAGCATCCACCAACCCATTCTCCTTGCCCTTGGTGAACTCATAAGAAAATGAAAGTTGGGCAAGGGTCTCATCCAACAGGTCTGGTATGGATTTAAAACATTAGTAGCACAGTAGTACAGTAAAGCATGTTGATCTTTATGTACCTGGAAAGGTTGGGAAACATCGATGAATCCCCCTTGGGTTGGGACCATCTAGTACTAAAAAAAGAAAGGTTGGGAAGAGCCATTCAAGTGGTGACTCCAATAAGTCAGCGCCTCCACCACTGCTAATAACTCTTTGTCATAAACGGCGTAATTTAACTCAGGAAAAGACATTTTCCTAGAAAAATATCCCACCGGATGCTCTATACCATCTTCGCCTACTTGTAACAAGGCAGCCGCTATGGCGAAGTTGGAGGCATCAGTAGACGCAATGAACTATTTTGAAGGATTGACATAGTGAAAGATGGACGTGGACAAAAAGGGTGCACTTTACTGATTGGAAAGCATCCTCCAAAATGGGGATCACTGAAGCAATTTGCACCACTAGCTTTATGTAAGGGCGCTGCTACCTCAGAAAGATTGGGTGTTAACTTCTTGAGGAATGTACAAGTCCCCAAAAATTCCTCAATTCCTTGATTGAAGTGGGGGTAGGCCACTCACGAATTGAGTTCTTCTTGTATGTAGCTATTATATGTCCTTGATTAAACATGACGTTGCCCAGAAAAGTGACCTGGGACTTGAAAAACTCACGTTTACTGATATTTAGCGTAAGACAGACTGCCCTTAACCTCTCCACCACCTGCCAAAGGTGTAGTGCATGGGACTCATGATCAGGGGAAAACACCAGAATATCATCCATATAGGCAACCGCGCATACCCCCAGCAGGTCCCCCAAAGCTGCATCAATGCAGCGTTGAAAGATGGCTGAGGCGTTCTTAAGCCCAAAGGGCATGACCTGAAACTGGAAAATCTTTTTTTTGGTACAGAATGCGGTTAACCACTCCTGTACTTTCTTAATCTGGATCTGATTGAACGCATTGAGGCAATATAGTTTGGAGAAGACTTTAGCCTTCTCCACATAGCGTGCAATCTGAGAATCCAAAGGGATGGGGTGGAGGTCTAGTACAGTAACATTTTTAGGTCCTTATAATCTACACAAGGTCATAAAGTTCTGTCGGCCTTCTCCACAAATGAAGTGGGGAGCATACAGGGGAGGTCCGCTGAAAAATTTCACCTTTGGCTAACTGCTCCTTAACCCAAACATCTAAAGCCTTATCCTTCAGGACAGTCTATGTGTAATTTGGGGAATATATATGCACCAGATCCACAGTGAGCTTGAACTCACAATTAAACTCAGAATGACAGGTAGTGCGTTAGCTGAAGACGCATCAAATGAAGCTTTCATCCCCTCAAAACAGGAAGGTAGGGGAACCTTTACAGAGGGCTTTTGCATTGGGGCAAGACTGCGAGGGTTTTTTGGGCCAGTAAAGCAAATTTACCTGAAAGTTGGCTTCAGCAAAGGGACCACCAACTTTTAATTATTCTTTAAAGTAAGGGATAGGGTATTTTCTTTCAATTTAGTCCTGACATCAAACTTTCGCCACCACTCTACACCCAAAATAATGGGGTACAAGAGATTTTTGATAGCTTGGAAGTGGTCAGACAAATGATAGTTGCCAACTTGATAGTACACTAAACCCTGAATTCTCAGCGGAGGAATACCACGGGAAGCCCCTTCTCTAACCATACCACCCGGTATATAACTCAGCTCAAGGTAGTCAGCTAGGCTTTGGTCCTTAGAATTTTCAGAAGCTCCAGTATCCACCATAATAGTGGTGCTGATCTTCCCTAGAGGGGATGAAAGGGTAGCAGTCAGTAGATTATAATATGAATGGTATTTATTTTAAGCATAAAACGCCAGTACTTCAGCGCCAAACATTTCATCTGGCATTAGCATGTCTCCCTGGTATGTTTTTGAATCATAAAATGGAGAAATAATTGGCCATTCTTACTACTGAGGCCACACATATCACCATATCTTCAGCGGTGGCATAAACATTTTTATATTGTAAAAGTAGTTTTTTTAACCTCCTGAGTGCTGCAAATCATGGAAGAGGTCAAGCGAGGGTCCTCTGGGGTGTTTGATATATAGGAGTAGGCTCCATATCTGAGCCATAAGAGAATAAATATGGTTTAGAGGTGTACATGGTTTTTTCATTATAAAAATGCGTTTTTAGATGTGAACGACCCTATTCTCATTACAACAATGGATTTCCTGACGTTATCCAAGGTCATCAACCCCAATCCCAGCTTCAAAGATTCTGATTGCATCATCTGAATGTGCTGCCAAAGTAAACCCCCATTTATTTAATTTGATTATATTTATTTTGGCGGATAGTCTGTAAGAATGACTTCAGGACCATGAAGCTTTCAAGTCCACCAGGTATGAGCTAGAAGGGTGGGTACTTTCCAGTTGGAGATAGCCAAAAAAATGCCAAGGTGCCCCAACCTTTATGTAAAAGAGAAAACAGAGGTGCAGCTGAACATGGCTGACGCCCACATCTGGTGCGCACCATTTACACTTTGTGAAGGTCTCAAGCGGAAAAAGTTCATGAATGTAAAGGGTTGACTAATGTAAGGAGAGTGTCTATAACTCTCCTGTTCCCATCCTGGAGGTGCATAGCGCGCAGGGCCAACGCCAGGGAACTAGTCAATAGTACAAAGGTTACTAGAGCCCCGCAGAGAGTGCTTAAGCTAAACTAACTTAGGTAGGAAAGGGTTGTCCATAGAAGAATTAACCAAAAGGAGACACAAAAGACTAAGAAGGGTAATTTATGGGCGCCCTAGGCTGGAGGAACCTTGGCGGCCCAACGGTGCATGAGTCAATAAATTTAAAGTAGTCAAAAGTAAATGGTTTTTGTTGCATGAGACCTCCTCAGAGAGGTTCGCACACAGAATGTCCAAGATAACATAATTAAAAAACGGTGTACTAGTGAAGGGTTTATTACTAAGGGAGAAGTTGACCAACAGGAGATATTAGTCTCAACATGAGAAATTTAAAAAATTTAGAGAAACGATCAATTGGAGGAAGTGGGTCTAAGCTGAGGTGCACCAATAGGCGTATACTTCCATTGGGAAATACACTGTACCTGGTAAATGACCAAACTTGGGTAATTGATCATAGGAGTGGCTGACCTGAGCTGGAAATTTTGACAATTGAACAGTTTCAAGAACCCATTCTCCTAGAAACTAAAGCGAGCTGTTTTTATCTATTACATTTCTAGTTCATTATTATGCTCCTGCTCTCATACAGGGCCAAACTTTGCTTGCTTCCATAGGGCCAACTTGGGCATATTTTGCCTTCATCCAGCGTTGGTCTAGGGTATGCTTGAGGTCAGGGAGGCCTGATAACTTCACCTTTTTGGCCTCCCTGCATGCAGCTTTGTCTTACGTTGGTCATAAGGATGATATCATTTTCTAACCATGACAGTCCATTCTACGGCTGCCAACTCCTTGTTGTAGATGGCCCAGGATTGCTTAATGGAAGAAAACTTGTGGGAAAAGTAAACAACCGGATGTTCCAACCCATTGTGCTCCTGGAGCAAGAGAGCCCATGCTGCAGCAGAAGAAGCATTGCACGCTACAATATATGGTTTGGAAGGATCCACATGGTTAAGGATGAGGGGGGTGACATGAACACCTTCAAAATAAACCAAATGCTTGTTGGCACTTGGGCATTTAGCTGAAAGGTACGGTTTTTGCCTGCGAGTGGATGCAGTGGTGCGTCCAAATGCAAGAGTGCAGGAGAGAATTTTTTCAGAAAGATATTGGTCCTAAGAAGATTCTTAATTGCTTGTGGGTCGTTAGAGTTTGCCACTTAAGGATGGCGTCTAGTTTACTGAGTGGAATGGCGTAACCATAATTTAAGATGAGATTCCTCTAGAAGGTAGCTTCTTATCAGTAAAATTCACATCTTGACGGTTTCACAAAGATCCCAGCCTTATGCAGGACAGCCACTACCGCCTCCAGGCCCTTTGCATGTTGTTCAGGGGAGGAAGAATGTACCAGTATATCATTAATATGTGACCGCGCAGGAAAATCTGAGATCCCCTAGCATACTATCAATCATTCTATGAAATGTTGCAGGTTCATTATTCATCTTAAAGGAGATTAATTGAAATTGAAATATGCCTTGTTTTGTCCAGATAGTGGTAAGCCGTTCCTGGCCTTTAGCCGCCCAAATTTGACTAAAGGCGTTTACTAGATCAATTTTTGAAAATACATGCAACTTAGCAATATCTTGGCCAATGATCTGCTCCAATGGAAGTGAGTAGGGGTCATGAACTCTTATGTTATTGAGGTGTCCGTAATCCATGCTGGGGCAAAGTGAACCATCTGCCTTTTTTTAAAAATGACAATGGGGGAGGCAACTGGGGATGTATTATTGAACAAACAACCCTTCTTGAGCATGTCATCAAACCATGCATCAAGGGCCACATCCTCCTCCACCATATGCAGGTATAGTGGGCAGTTTATATTCACCACTTCCACTGTCATTTGGAATATCAAGTCAATTTCATATGAGGGTAAAGCAGCCAGACTGCTCAGAATCAAAAAATACCCTGGTAGCCCTTCAACGCAGTAAAATCTGGAAGAAGGCCTACAGGGGAAATGAGGGTTGTAACAGAACCTCATCCATAAGATTTAGTGTAGGTGTCCAGTAATGAAAACTCACCCTCCACCTGATTGTTGGAGAAGGACAGCGTGTTTTTCTCCAGGTAGATTCTCACATGCTGCTGACGCCACCAATCTACACTCAAAATCATCAGTAACAAAAGGTTAGGCAATGCAGAGAAGCGATTGCAGAAACTAAACTGGTAAACTGAGAAAGGTATGGGGCGCCATACTCTGAAGGAGGGTTGGGCGGCCAACAATGCAACCAATACCACTGGCTTCACGTCCAAATTTAGATTAAGCTGCTGGGCCAAATTCATATTCATGAAAGTACCCGCTGCTCTCATGTTGACCAGGGACTCAAAAGACACCTGGCATGCCCCAATACTGTTTTTTTACTGGTAATAAGGAGTAGGCTTTTTTTATAGGTGGATGCTGTCACCTTTCATAATAAGGAAGAGATTGCAACTAGGTCAGGATAAATAACAAGGTTTGTGAAAGGAGCAGAACTGGTGTGGCAAAGGGGTGGATCCTTTTTTCCAGGCTGGTCTGCCAACAATATATAAACAGGCGTGCTAGAGCAAACCAACATGGGCGCAAGGGCAGCATTGGCCCTAGAATCAATATGGATACTAATTTGGTGCTGAGATTGTAACTGAGGCCAAGACGGCATATTCAAGCATGAAGATCCCATTTTGAGGGTGAACCAAGTAAAAAGTTGAGGGCACTGAGGCAGTGCAGCCATAGAGAAATACCTCAAAACCATCTATGAGAAGCATAAAAATTTGGCAATTGTCCAGAAAACAAAAGAAGGCATGATACCAACTGTAAACACATTTGGTAGAAAATGACTACTGCTGCGCTCATCTTGACGAGGAGGACAGAAATGGCAGAAAACAATGGACGGTTGATTATTTCATGATAGCGGTAGATAGATATTTAGACAGGCCCGCCAGTCTGGATGCAAAAACACCCAAAAGGCAATCCCAAATGCCAGGGGCACTGCTGCTTAAATGACGTTAAATTGTGCTGTGAGACATTGACCAGCGAGCGCCAATAGGCTGTAAATTGTAGATAACAACCTGGAAATGAACCAGAATGTCATAGCCCCAGAGCTCGTGGGTCTGGGTTCGAGAAAAGTAATATTGAATAGGTGGTTTGAATTTCGTTATAAGAAAAAAGAATTAAATTTGGGGTGCAGGAATTTTATTGAATGTAAAAATAAAAAATCAACCGTCAATATTCTAAGTGTGTTACAACTGCTTAAATAGACAAATTAATTTGGGTAGTAGCTTATGATAGCACAGGATCTGGACCCTCAAAATTCACCTAACTCAGAAAAATTTAAGCAAGGGGAAAGAAAATGAACTTAATTTGAACCAACTTTAAAATTGTTGGAGATAGGCTGAGTTGCTGTCAATTCATCTACAGATGCTTAAGTTGCGAATTTTCTGCAGTTCTAACAATTAGCGTGATGGTGTCTCACCTGGAAGACAACGGGAACATCCCAAAGCAACCACATATAGGGGCGGTCCCAAGAGGTTGGGAGCAGGTTTGGGTGCTCAACCTGCCTGCACCCAATTGCTTTGGCATTTGTTTGACCAAACGGGGCGCATGGGACAGGGGCTTTGATATTATGAGGAGGGTTCCAATTGATGGCAAAACTTTGAAAATGTCACAATGCCATCAGCAAGTTTTAACAAATATTTGAACATGCACGCTTTTTTCATTGAAGATATGCAACATTGGGCCTTGTTCCTGATATTTTCAGGGAGGGTTCTGAACTGGTGGCAACATTTTTATAATGGCCTGATGTCATTGGCAAGGATTACTGAATCTTTGACATTTACCACATTTTCTACTAAAGGTATACGCCCGTTGGGCTTTTTTAACAATGGTTTGTGACTGTCAGCTATTAAGGCCAAATATTTGTCACTTGTTAAGATAATTGATATGACTGGACAATAAGCTCCAAACAGCTGCGGCGAAATGGGTGATATTGGCCAGATATGAGTAATATAATAATATTGACAAGTCGCCTCAAAGTAAGGCGATAGGGCAATACTGAGCTCTGGATGAATAATTATTTAATTGCCTCCAGATAAGACAATAAAGCAATTTAATTTATGACAAATTCTTAATAGATCGCCTTAAAATTAAGGCAATATCAAATTAAAAAATAACAGGCACCGCTGGAGCCTGTCAGTTATGACGACAAGTTAATGAGAATATGGAAGAACAGAAAAGCCTAAGCAAAAAGGTTGGTATAGGCTGAAGTTGCAATATATAAGCGCAATGAGAAGACTAGAGGAGGTATCCTTTTGGTTAGTAGGAAAAAGGGAGATATCATATTTAAATAAAGTGGCGTCGCTGAAGCTGTTGCTTCATACTTTTAAATTTTTACTTTTTGTTTAAAGGACTGGCATATTCCATTTTGTCCATCCATTGCTCAGTGGCATGACCCTGCACAACTCTTACGGCGTATAGCAATTATTCAATAATTTTATAACAGTGGTCCTCACCACAGGGTGCCCATTGAACAACAAAAATAAAAATTGTCTAGTTGTTGGACATGTTGCATCTGACCTGCTTTGACAGAGGATCTTCACGGATTGAGACATCAGTCAAGTATGTGGACATCAAACTCATTTTGGACGCAGTGCTCAAAAAGCAAAATGAGCTCATTCAGGAGCACAACGATGTAACTAACCAGCTTGAAAACACGTTCATCCATCTAAGGATCCTTGGACAACAAAACAGGGAAAGCTGTTAATTGCCTGGATGACACTACTGAATGGCTACATTGTGCATAGCGGAAGTTGACAAACACCTCCCATTCTCAGCACCTTCATTGATGAGTGGAAGAACAACAAGAGGTTATTTGGGAAGACTTATATTATGAGGAGTATGATGCTGAGTACCCAATTGAGCCGCTTTTTGCCAACCATACAGGCTGCATAGCTACTCAACCCATGAAGACAGCTCCAGAGATGATTATGTTGCAAGAATCAAATCCCTCAAGTGATGGCCATACTGCCCACTGAAGCTACCCGCGCCACCCCTGAAGCAGCAGACAAACCATGTGCCGCTGGCCCTACTGAACCAGCTTCTTGATAAGATACCACCTATGGGTCTCGACCAAATCCTCAGTATTCTCCAAAGGCTTGCAGTTACAAGTGGGATGAGGAGGTTTGTATTGATAAGCTTCTTCTGTTTGACCGCAATGGGAACATCCACGGGTTCATTATATAATATAAGTTTGCAGTGGAAAAAACCTCATATTGGTGTAAGGCTATTTTTCTAATATCTGCCTGGATGTTGGCAGCGCTGACTAAGTCACATGCTACTTTTCAAGCAGTTCCGTTACATATCAATAAGTGAAGGATATGATGTTGTGACTGTTCAGGGGTACCACAATGATTTCTCAGCAAAAGTATGAGTTCTTGACCATTAAGTTCCGTCATAATAAGACCCTCGCTGCATTTTTTGAACAATTCATGATGGAAGCCCACGTGTTAATAGGGGCAGACACTCTAGGTGAAGCTGATGTGGGAATTGCAATGACTTCTGCAGTGAAGCCATACTTCTATGTTATAACGTCATGGCTCCAGTTTTGGAGGACAACGTACCACTGCTCAAGATTATTCAATTTTTAAGCCGTTTATCTGCTAACTTTACTCTGTCCAATACAGATTGGAAATCTACAGAAGCTGTCACCAAATCTTCTTATTTTAATGACTTAACCTGACATGTTCAGATTCCTCCTAGTAACCCCCAGCCTAACTATAGCTACGTTTCTCGCCCTCATCCAAGTTATCCCCAGAAGTTTAACTTCTGGTCTGAACCTAGCTATGACAATTTCCAGCAGCCCAACATTTGACCTGGTTTTAATTACGCTGACCATCAGCAGTTGAACTATTGGCCTTGCCCATCTTACAATAGCTAAGGACAAAGGCCCTATGGGGTAAATTGTTTCAAATGCAGTCACTCTGGCACATTGCACAGAGTTGCCCCAATCATTGGGTCCATTATGTAAAGCAGGACCAGTACTACCAAAGAAAAGATGAAGCGGAGTAGAGACAGGACCTCTGCCTCCACTTTCCCAGCCCCCAACGTCCCACCTTAGTCTATTAAAGTATATTCAGAAGAACTCACTCAGTACAATAACAAGATCCTATATCAGCAGCTGAATGGAGGAGTAAATGTACTGACACAAGCGCAAGCCAAGGCTGCAGCAAAAGAAGGACCTCAGAGCAACCAACGCCTTACACCTGATGGATTTAAAAACAATTTTTCCAGATGAGCTGGGCCCATACTTGGATGCATCTTCATTGAAAGGAGTAAACGTCGCCCTCCTGGTGGATGCTATTGTCAAAGAATAACCCAAAGTTGGTGAAGGGATTATGAGCTTCCTTGGTAAAAGAGATCCTTTGAATGTCCACTTTGTAAACAGTCAAAATTCTTCTTATTATGAGTGAACATACTGTGACATTTTTGTAGCAAAGAATTGAGTCCGTGCTATAATAGATATGGGCGCCCTGGTCAACACAGGTTCCACTAAGTTGGTGGCGAAGTTGACGTTAAAACCTGATATGGAACATTGAATGGTGTATGGGACCGCTGGAGCGGAAAGCATGGTCTCTGAGGGAGCATACATTGCGCTACCTTTGCAGTTTGGGTCAATTGTCATTATAGCTCCGGTGATTGTGTTACCAAATGATAATTACAATCTTTTAATTAAAAAGATTTTATGTGACACTTTGGTGCTGCCATTGATATGACAGAGGAGACTTTCGAAATTTTGTGGCAGCGGATCCCAATTTATTTTACCTCTAGCGGAATACAGAAGCATTCAGTGCATATGAGACACTTCAACCTTGCTTATGTGATGGGGAGATTCCAGTTCACTACCATCGACTAAAAAAAGACCTGGGCCCTTCCTCAGAAGATATATGAATACCAAGGGCTTCCTCTCAGAGCTGCTGGATCCTTATCTATCCCTCTGGACACTAAGTGGTAGTAAACACTGAGTTAGAGGTGGAAATACCAACCAGGCTATATGGGAGGTTGTTGGCCCTTATCAGAATTCGCTGCTTGAGCCCCATGTGGCTCCAGGCATTATCCTTCCAGGACACCAGAAGATCCAGGTTACTAGAAAACCTACAAAAAACCATTGTAGATCTGCCACCTTCAAATAGTGGCATATATACACTTGACCTCAGTTTAGGAGGTCCTCAGGTTCATGAGTGCAGGTCACTGGATGAATTTCTTTTTTGCTATTAAACTGCAGCACAGCGTAATGGTGGTGGTACCACGCAGAATTTAACGAGGTTATCAGAAAACAGAAGGATCAAATGATAGCTTTATTTCAAAAATATAAGGAAATTTTTGCTGTTAATGACTATAATTTAGAGTGCGCCCAGGGGGTGGTCCTTTTATTGGACACTGGAGATCATCCCCATCAGGTCTCAGCCTATTTGCCAATCTAAGGCAGCTGAAGAAGTAGTTACCAAGGAGATTGATAAGTACTGGAGCAAGGGATGCTAGAGCTATCAAAGAGTCCACGGGCTTCGACCATCCTAATAATAAAAAAGAACTGTACCAACTGGGTAGTAATTGACTACCAAAAGCTCAACAGTATCATCAAGAAGGACTCTTATCACTTGCCACAGATTGAAAACGCTTTGGATCAGTTGGGCTGAGCTTGTTACTTCTTGGTGATGGATTTGATATCTGAGTACTGGCAAATTGAGTTGCCCATTGAAGAACAGGAGAATTGCGCTGTAATCACATCCAAAGAGCTTTTATAAACGACATGTATACCTCAAGGGCGGTGTAACGCCCTGGCTACGTTTCAACAGGCCATGGACACTATTCTTGGAGACTTAAAGTTGTCATGAATTCTTGTGTACCCTGATGATATTGATGGATTCTCCTGCACATTTTCTGAACACCTTAACCATTTTGAGGAGATGTTCCGCTGGCTCACTGAGTCCAACATCAAATCAAGCCCCATAAATGCCACTTATTCAAGGACCAATTGGAGTACATTGGGTTTGTGATAGACGCAATGGGACTGAAACCTCAACTGGACAAGGTCGGGCTATCAAAAAATGTCTTCACAAACATTAAGCACAATGAGAAAATATTTTTGGGGTTAGTTGGTTACTACTGACGCTTTATACACAACTTTAACTGTATTGGAGGTCTGCTGTTTAAGTTATTTAAATATGATGCTGTGTTTAAATGAACGGAAAGTCAACAATGCTCCTTTGATACTTCAGATGGCGTTAATAAGTGCGCCGGTGTTGTGCTATCCAAATCTCAATAAAGAGTTTATTGTCCAGACATATGCATCTCTTTTCTCTGTAGGGGCCTTCCTATTACAAAAGGATGATGAGGAGGAGGAGCACATAGTTTCATGCTCCAGTCAGAGCCTGAACTGCCATGAATGCAATTATACCATGACTTAATGGGAGTGCTTAGTGGTGATCTATGCATATAAGCAATTTAGGGTGTATCTGTATGGAGTGAAGTTTAAATTTGTACCAGATCATGCTTTGTTACGCTGGTTGCAGAATCTCAAGGAGCCTGAAGGGCGTCTAGCCCAATAAGCCCTAAAATACAGGCTTTTGACTTTGATATCCTCCACCAAATCAGAGAAAAACACCATAACGCCAATTTCTTGTTGAGAATACCAACAATTGATGTCACAGTGGATCTGAGAAATGTGATGTATGATAAAATTATTAGCGTAAAATATGCTGACAAACAGCCTCAAGTCATAAAGGCATTTTTGAGATGTGAGCTCATACCTTTCAGCAGAATGGTGAGTTGTATAAATGGCTTAGAGATTCTATGGTAAAATTTCTGTAACCCTTATAATGGCTGTTGGGATTCCTACTTAAATTGAAGATTTGGATGTGGTAGATGAAGAAAATTGAACCTGGCCATCAAATAGTGGAAACCATTATTGCGATACTCCATGACTAATTTCAAGCCCCTTTTTGATATTATAGACAATACCTGACTAATGCGGTCAAATATTACTCGCCCAAAACCCCTAGTATTGGGGTTTAAACCCGATCTATGTGTCAAATAATTCCATTTTAAAGATATGAACAACCTGCTGCAGAATCCCTAATTGGTAGTGAATATAGATCTTAGCTTAGTATGCATGGAGATTGACCAAGGTAAACTCCCATATAACGATGTTTCTAAACAATAAACTTTACACTTTTTTTGCCATTTAAAACTAAATTGGCCAACTCTATTTATTTAGGGTAAATAATGGTTAAGATTTATGACTCCAGGGAATTAATATGGAGAAAGACTTTTCGACCAAGGAAAGAAAATACAAATAATCTAGCAACCAGGAACTTTGGGTTTGCTAGCCTTCTTTAAAAGGGATACGTGGTATAAATTCCTTGGTCCTGACAATGGCCAAACATTATTATGGGCGCACACAAGGCAATCAGACATAATGGATTGTTGAAGACGTTGGAACTATTGCGCCCTATTATTGGGAGAGCATGAACTTTGACGTGCTTGAGACACTTTTCTGCTGTCAACAGTGTCAAGTGGAAAAGATGTTCCGCCATAAGACCTTATACCAGCTAGTAAAACTGCATTTTGCTTGGCATACGGTTTACATTGACGTTTTGGGGCCCTTGCTTATGAGAGCAAAATAGTTCAAGATACATTCTGGTGGCGATTGACCACTTGACCAGGTGGATTGAAGCACAGGAATTACAGGATTTGTGGGAAATCATGGTGGCCAAGTTCATAATGGAATGTATAATCCAGCGACATGGCTGTCCTCAGGTCATCCTTACTGATAATGTAACTATATCTCTCATATCCTTCTAAAATAAAACGAGCTGATGGCATCTGCAGGGTTCTGATGACCCCATATCACCCCAAGTCCAATGGTATGGTTGAGTAAGATATTGTGACCTTGGTGAACATACTCCAGAAATTAGTAATGTATTAACATTCAGATTGGAGCTTTTCTCATTTTCACCTCCATCTTTGCCTACAACATTAGCTATCACTCTGCAACGGGGAAGAGTCCTTCCAGTTACTATATGGACGGCACCCAGCTCTTCCTGCACTGCTCTATTCCTGCGTAGAAGATACCTTCCAAAAGGATCCACAACGTTACTTAACCAACTTGGCGAATACTTTAATAAAGCTGCAAATTAAAGCGTACTCTCTCAGCTTGGTCAAAAAGATAAAGAGTCAGGCTGCCAACCAGGTATGGTGTAGCAGGATAGCCTAGTTCAAGAAGGGGAGATGGTGTTATTCCACAACCAGCACAGGTTTGGTCAAAAGCATAAGTTGGCCAACATCTGGATTTGTCCATCCAAGTTGATTGAAAAGACGGACATTGACGTCTACACTATCAAAGACCCCACAAGTGGTTAAATCATTAATTTAGTGCATGTGAAGTATCTTTGTGCGCATAAGCAGTAGGAGATTTATTGTCCAGTCAAGAGGGGTAATGCTTGGAAATTGATATGACAGGACAATAAGCTCCAGGTAGCTGCAGCAGATTGGGGGATTTTGGCCAGAGCTGAGTAATAGAAAAATATTGGTGAGATCACCTCAAAATAAGGATATAGGGCGATACTGAGCTCTGGATGAATAATTATTTAATTGCCTCCAGATAAGATATTAAGGCAATGTTAATTTATGACAAATGCTTAATAGATCACCTTGATTTAAGCAATATCAAAACAAAAAAATAGGCACTGCCAGAGCCTGCCAGTTATGATGACAAGCCAATGAGAATATGCATAATGGAATAGCCTAAGAAAAGAGTTGGTATAGGCTGAAGTTGCAATATATAAGCGCGATGAAAAGACTAGAGGAGGTATCCTTTTGGATAGTAGGAAAAAGAGAGTAATTAGAAGGAGCTGCTAATATATGTCATAATAAATAAAAGTGACGTTGCTGAAGCTGTTGCTTCATATTTATTAAACTTTTACTTTTTTGTTTCAAGGACCAGCAATCTCCATTTTGTCCGTCCATTGCTCAGTGGGCTTGGCCCTGCGCATTCTTACAGCATATAACAGTTATATCGCCTTATTTATGACTCTATTGTTAATTGTATTTGGCCCCTTTATCCCATGTAGATGCCAATTCTTTTCCAACTCGCTACAGATTCCCTCATTTTCTGCCTTAATTCTCTGGATGCAAGAACTGGGGTTGAGGGGCGGAAACCTTAAATGGTAAGTCATGATTTACCGCATGTCCACCACATGATTAAGGTCGCCCTGGGATATGAGGGGGGTCACTAGCCTTCTTGACCCCTTCTTGAATGGGAAATGGAATACCCCCTGATCTAAATGAAGAGGGCGCTTCCAAACTTACATTCCAGTTAATTTTAGGCGTATGTTGGTGGTGTCAGCAGCATGTGCAAATCCACTTGAATCTAACACGCTGTTTTTTTCAATGGTTAATTGGAGGGCGAATTTCCCCTATTGGATACCCTTTTTTTTAGTACTAGATGGTCCCAACCCAAAGGGGGATTCATCGATGTTATATTGAATTACGCCTGGGCTCTAAGAGCCTGAGGCGAGGGAAGGGAGGGAGGAGGCATCAAGAAAGGGAGGGGGGTTTGCGCGCCAGAGCCGTGCTGCAGTGACAACTGAGCGGGGGAGGGTTGGCGACATAGTGCAGACCTTCAGGGCCATCTCAAAGTGTACCTGAAAGTGGGTGATCATGTGTGGAAGGGTCCACACCTGCTGGTCAAAGGCAGCACGAAGGAAGGAGTTATGGATGGTCCAGATGGCTGTGGCATAGGCGAGGACATGGAGGGGTCGGTGGCAACCAGGCAATGTATGCTCAAACATGAGGTCTTGCTCAGGGTGTCCAGACCAGGGCTGAGCATGGAGGAGCGCGCGGGCCTTTGGCCAAAATGCGGCGACACCTGGACAGGTGAAAAATGATGGAGGTGGGAGTCAATAGGCTCCACACAGTGGGGGCAGCTTCGGTGCTGGAAGGTAGGGCCAGTCCGGTCCCCTGTCCTGTATGAACAGTGGAGCACCCTCCATAAGGTGTTGGACACCTTTGCTGACAGGATGGGGGTGATAGACGTCCTTCCACAATTCCTTAAGGTCAAATCTCACGGAGGGAGGGAGGAGCTCAAGGAGTCTTGGGCGGATGGGAGGACGATCTTGGGGGTTGAGGCGAGTTGTGACAACTTGTCCATTGTGCACAATTGCATGGCGACGTGGGCTGAGGCCAGGGCCTTCCCTTCTGTATGGGAAGGCATGGTGGATCGCGCGCCTACTCGTTTCAGGGCAAGGAGAGCCTGGTTCCAGTAGGGGGATGAGGATGGTTTTAGGCGATGACCTGGGTAGTTTGTGAGCCACTCCCCTAATGAGGTCAGAGATGCTCTAGGAAGACCCAGAGCTGCTGACACTGACTGGCGGAGGGCGGGCGCCCATTGGGGCATGGGGGTCGCGTCCCAGCAGACAATCGGCCATAGGAACTTCAGGAAGATTGTGGTGGCGTGGGATCGCGTGTCCAGAAGCCCTAGGCCCCCTTCATTGCAGGGTCAGGCAATGGTTGAGAGGGCCATTGGTGGATGGTTTGAGCCCCAGATCCAACAGCGGAGGAGTACATTGAGCCGCGTATAAAAGGCATCTGTGAATGGGCAGACGTGCGCTAGGAACCAGACTTTGGAGAGAAGGAACATATTGGCCATCAGAGCTCGACCCTGGGGGTGATGTGCCGCCGGTTCCAGCTGGCAATCCTGGAGTTAACTGCTGCAAGGAGCAAGTCCTCATTGTCTTTAAGCGCAACTCCTAGTTGGTTGGTGAGAACGCCCAGGTGACGGAAGGTACCGCGCTCAGGTTCAATACCAAATGGTGGGGGAAGGTGGGGGAGCCGACCTGCACAACTGTTGTCTTGGAGGTGTTGACCATGGCGTTGGACGCCTTGGTGTACCTCTCAATGGTCACAGCAGCGAGGGCAACATCCCCAGGGCAGCCAAATGCAATGGCAGTGTCATCTGCAAATGCCATGGTGCGTGTGGGGCTTTACCTGGGACCAGAATCCATGTTAGCTTGTCCTGTAAGGAGGCCAAGAGGGGGTCAAGGGTGATGTTAAAAAGGATAGGGCTCAGGGGGTCCCCTTGCCGGAGACCTTGTCCAACTGGTACTGCCACTGTAAAACCCATTGGCGCCAGGACTCTGGTGTGGAGCTGGTCATAGAGCGCTGATATCCAGCGCCTAGCTGCGGGTGGGAGATGGAAGCGGGCCAGGGAAGCATCAATATACTTCCAGGCTACCCGATAATATGCTTTCTCCATATCCAGGAGAGCCACAAAGCCATTCACCTTACGAGAGTTAGCAGTCAAAGTCACGTGAAGGTCATTATAGTTGTCCCATAACGACCTCCCCGGAATAAAACCGTACTGGGATGGGGAGAGGCGAGGTGACACCCATTTGGTGATGCGGTTGGCCAGAAGCTTCGTGATTGAGCTTGTGGTCTGTGTTGATCAACGCTATGGGGCGCCAGTTCGCCAGGTTCTCACGGTCTGACTTCTTGTGAATGAGGGTCGTGATTGAGCCTCTGGAGTTGGGGATGACCTCGCCATTCACCAAGAGTGCAGCGAAGAGGTCGCGGAGGGTTCTGGCTATCACTGCAGGTTCCAGAAGGTACACCTCAAAGGGTATTCCGTCTGGGCCTGGGGCTTTAAGCCGTGGGGATTTCAGAAGGGTTTCCATCACCTCCTGGATGGAAATAGGCGCCAGTAGAGCCTCATCAGCCTGTGGGTCAATGGGCGGCTCTGGAGCCCGCCACAGGAAGTCTTGGATGTCCGATGGGTCCACCTGGGTGGCATGGAAGAGGCTGGAGTAGAAGCGGTGTAGTTCCTGCGTGATTTCCTCCTTGTCTGAAGTGGTTGTAGTGCCAATCTTCAGTGCAGTAATATCCTGCGCTGTTGACCGGGCTTTCTGTTTCTGAAAGAAGAAGCGGGTGGGGCGTTCCCATTGAGCATAGTAACGAGATGTTGTAAAGTTTGCTGCCCGTTCTTCCTGCAGTGTGAGCTCCAAGCGGAGTGCTTCCTGCGCCGCTTCCCAGTCTTCCAACCATCTGGGAGAGGGCGAAGGCTGGCAGTTTCGCTCTAGATGTCTGATTCTGGCTTCCGCCCTTTTGACTCTGGCGCGAGCTGCAGTCATCTGGGCTTTGGCAAAGTTGTAAGCAACGCGGGTGATGCCCTCCTTGGTCACCGCCCATTTAGCCTTGTGGTCAAGCAGGTGGGGTGGGGGGAGGTGAGAGTCTCCCGGATGGTCATAGACAGCTTCTCCTTAGTGAAGGGGTTGTTGAGAAGAGATGGGGCAACCCTAGGCCAGAACCTACGCGACGGTCTAAGTGTGGTGGTGAGGACAACGGTGAGTGACCTGTGATCACTCAGATGGTTGTCACGAGAGATGGGAGAGGAGACGCGGCCAATTAGCAGGGGGCCAATCAGTGCCATATCTATGCGTGACGCTGACTGGAAAGCTCCTCCATCATACTGGATCCTAGTCATGCAACCTAGGCCAGACGCGGAGGGTGGAAGCGCATCTATAAAGCCACTCAGGCGAAGGAAATCCTGGAGGCGACTTGATCCAGGGCGTTCCTTTGCTGCAGGGAGGTAAGAGTCACGGACGCGACTTATGGTTGTGTTGAAATCTCCTAAGAGGACTGTATTCCGTGGGAGATTGAGTTGGAGGAGCTCTTCCAAGAGCCGATTTTGCTCTGACCTGCATTAGGCAGGTAGATGCTTGCAGCGAAGAAGGAGAAGTCAGGAGTGGTGAGTTTGGCCAGTATGAGGCGGCCACCTAGATATTGTGAAAAAGAATGGGTTTTAACCCGGGGATTCAAAACAATAAGGGCGGCATGGTTTGTCCAGAAGGAGTTGCCTCCAAACTGTTCATTCCATGCAGATTGTTCGTGGGGGAGGATATGGGGCTCCTGGACAGCAGCGATGTCAATTTGTGCTGACCTGAAGTTTCGGAGGAGGCGGGCTCTCCGCTTAAAGTCCCGCAACCCATTTGCATTGATGGATTGCAGGGCCAGGGTGCTGCCATGGGGACTCATAGCTGTTCCCCTCCATGTCCTGGGGGGTTGCCAGCGCTTAAACCTGCTGCTGTGAGGCGGCTAGTTTTGAGTCCTTTAGCTTGACTATTAGCTGCAATCCGTGAGGAGCGTCGAGGGTTCTGAGGGAAGGAGAGGGTGGGGGGGCGGAGGACCCAGTAAGCCAGCCTAGGATGCTGCCCCCGCTCCGTTGCAGGGGAAGGACCTGAGGGTGCTCAATGGTGACCTCCGCGGTGTCCCCATTTGATGAGTCTGAGTCCATATTCACTTCCTCCAACACTGCAAAGGATCCGCGCGAAATGGACTGTGGGGTTGGGGTAGGACTCTTTGAGGTGGCACTTCTACCGCAGGCCGCGAGTTGCCAGTCCATGCTGGTGGGCATAGCTCCATTGGGAGCTGAGGGTTGATGCGATAAATCGCTGGTGGAGGTTGGTGGGGGTGCCGCGGAGCCCTGAGTGGGGGTGGCTGACGAGGGGCACCCTGTGGGAGATGCCTTGCGCTTGGTGAGAGAGGGAGTTGACTCTGGGAGATTGGAGGGGGTGCCCATTGGAAGGGGGGCATGAGCGCGAAGGTATCCCATACCAATAGTGGGGTTAGCTGTTTCAACTGCTAGGCGTAAGGCCTCAGGGGACAGGTCTTGAACGGGAACCCATTGTGTGGGTTGTGGAATTGCTGCTGCAGCCACGTGGGATCGTTTTTGGCCTGGTTTAGGCCCCTGGGTGGTGGCTAAGAGGGCTTGTTTTCGAGCTGTGCACCCACTATACAAGTGTCCAAGGGCGTTACACCATGAACACCGGGGGCGCGCCTGATCAGGGTCGACAAAGAAGATCTCAGGGCATGACCCAACTACCGCCACACGAGGAATAACCTCAATGTTGCGGGATACAGTGGGGGAGGGGATGAATGACGCCCTAGCAGTGCGAGCTCTTTGAGTGGGAGCATAGTAAGAGGGGACGCTAAAGTCCACTGAAAGAACAGACCCAAACTCCATTAAACCACGATGGAGTGCCAGTTTAAGAGACTCAGGATCAACAGTCGTTGGTAGGTTGGAAAAAGTAACCCATGAAATTTTCTCCAGGTGAGAGCGTGTGCGGGAGATGCGAAGAGATCCGCGTGGAATAATGACCTGGAGGGTGGCAGCATGGTCAGCAAGGGCAGCTTCAGTGAAGCCCACATCGATGTAGTGGCCCTCCACTGATTCATGGATGGTGGTGTTAATAGGGAATGTCTCCGCAATCGCTGCAAAGTATGAGAAGTAATCCTCTGTATAGAATTCAACAGGGTTATGCCCATAATAAAGGCGAATTGCGTGGGAGAGGTTGAGCGAGGTAGAGCTTTTTGCGCTCTAGTTTCGGCCCATTTCTTCTTAACATCAGCAATAAACGCCACTTCACGGGGATCAGCTTTGGGTAGCGTTGGTGCCAGAGGTTTTTGCCACGCCCCAGTGGCTCCTTTGGTACGTTTGTGTTTGCTTTGGGCTGCAATTGCAGGTTGAGTGTGAGCTGGTGGTTTGGACAAGTTTGCGGAGTTCCCTTGTTTCTGGAATGTTACAGCAGTTGCTGGCGTCATATTAAATTGAGGGGCGGTTTGTTGGGCCTCGCTAAATTGGGGAGGCCCATCCAGATTGGAATTAACTCCAGCCAGTTGGGAGGAGGGAGATGTTTCATCACCATCCCAATCTATTTGGGTAAATTCAGCCCGAGTATTTGCTGTGATTTCGTGGGCAAAACTCACTGGCTGATTGGTGAATTGGTCATTTTCAGCATATTGAGATAAAGTGCCGACTTGAGAAGTGCCGATTATGGGGTTTAAATGGGACGGGTGAGATTGGAACTGGTGTGAGGTTCCAAAATCTGAACCATTTAAATCCCCATTGGGAAGAGTAGATTGTCCCAATTTGGTGCTTAGTGAACCAGAATGTGCGGCTAATCCAACCTTACATCTGAGGATTTGGGGGCCAGGTAGCTGGGTATCGCCCCTCATGGAGGGAGCCAGAAACACGGCGTCAGCAATAATAGATGGGGCTGAACTAGCTGACACAATGGGGGAGGTGAATGCCTGGATGGGCTGAGTTGCATTCAACTGAGCAGACGCCATTAAAACAGCGTGGGTGATGGCCTCCTTGGTTGGAGGGGGCCCAGAGGGTTGGTGGGAGGCAGCGCACACAGAGCTGTTAGGCGTGCAGGTTGCAGAAGTGCGATCAGGTGAACTGGCGCTAGTTGGAGTAGCTCCAGGTTGGGGGGTGGTGCCTGCTTTCATGGCTGCTGCTTGAGAGCGGGTGATTCTGGTTGACCCTGAGGTGGGTAACCGAGGGTTGCTTCGTTTGGGGTGGTGCTGGCTCGTTTGGCATAGCCTGCGGGTTCTTTTGCGGGGTTTCCCGCCATATTTGCTAATAGTTTTCGTAAATCTCTTTAGTGAAGCTAAATTTCAAGCTGAATTGATTTTCGAAAAGTGATGCTTAGCAGAAAGAGATCCTATTGGATGCCCTTACTAAAGCTCAAGGCCATGGATTGGTTACATCTCTTGTTTCTCCCTTAGGTCTTCCGCCAGATTTTCCCTCTGCAATGATGTGATATAGAGCAATTTTTAATTCCAAAAAGTCTGACAGCCTTCCCCCACCTATGGAATTTGATTGAGTTTTCAGACAATGGTGGAGGTGGTGAGCATAAACTGTCCACTGTACTCGCATACAGTGGAGGAGGAGGCAGCCCTCAGTGCATGGTTAAACGACATGCTCAATAAGGGTTGATTGTTAAAAGAAACATCCCCCTGTTGCCAATAAGGAAGATGGTTTCCTTTGTTCTTGCATGGATTAAGGCCACCTTAGCAATATCATGGTCCACAACCCATACCCACTGTCATTGGAACAGACAATCAGCCTTGTAATTTTTAAGTTGTAATTGTTTTCAAAACTTGATCTAGTTAACGCTTTTAATAAAATTTGGGTGGCGGAAGGTCAGGAATGGCTTACCATTATCTGGATAAGATGAGGTATATTCCAATTTTGATTGATGCCTTTCAGGCTGAAGTATGCACCCGCGATATTTCAAAGGATTATTGATAGTGTGCCAGGGAATATCCAGCTCACATTCGTGATTGCATATATTGATGAAATCCTGTTACATTATCCCTCCACTGAACAACATGCAAAGGACCTGGAGGCGGTAGTGGCTGTCCTGCATAAGGTTGGTTTGTTTGTCAAGACATCAAAATGCGAAATTTATTGGGAAGAATTTAACTTTTTGAGTAATCTTGTCTTGAAAGATGGGTACGCCATCCCGCCCAGAATCTGGATGTCATCCATGAGTGGCCAACTCTAACAAAACAAAGCAATTGAGAAGCTTCTTGGGTGCCATCATTTTCCTAAAAATTCTCTCATACACTCTCACAGCTAGCCACCACTCTCCATCTGCTCATGGTCAAAAAGTTCCATTTTTCTAGACGCTTAAGTGCCACAGACATCTGATTCAATTAAATAGGTGTTTTTGTCACCCCCATCCTTAAGCACGTGGATCCCTCCAAACCCTATACTGTAGCTTGCAATGCGTCTTCCATCGCAGTAGGGCTATCTTTTTCTAAGAGCACAATGGGTTTAAACATCTGGTTGCTTATTTTTCCTGTAAGTTTTCTTCCACTGAGAAATCCTGGGCCATCTACAACAAGGAGTCAGCAGCCATGGTTTGGGCCTTGACTCACTGGAAGTATCTCTTACAGGGTGCTCATCACGAGTTGACTGTGCATATGGACCACCAAGCTCTCCTCTATTTCTGCAAGCTACAGAAGTTGGCGCACTGGCAGGCCCAAACCTAACAGGATTTTTAAAGCTTTAACTTCAATATGAGTTTGTGAAAGGAGCATTAATTATCCTTCCCAATTTTCTAAGCTTCAATACCACCCTTTGCCTAGATGACTCTGATGAGGCGGATTTCTCCACAGTGATCTCTTTAACCCAAATCAAAGCCTTTATACCACCCATGGTTTTGGCAGCAGATTTAGCCCTGGACGCGCCCTTGATTTTGAAAGTCTTACCAGCACAAAAACGCATGCGAAGAAGGGGTGGATCTTTTGGAGCGGTTGTCCCTCCAAATTTCAAGACATTCCTTTTATTCTCTGTCCAAGGGGAATTTTTAGTTCAGGTTGCAGGTGTGGGTTCCTCCCCCCAAGAAAAGTAATTTAGGATCATCACAATTCTCCTGCAGTTAGTCACTTGGGGAATAAGAAGTGCATTAATTTAGTGAAGCATACCCATAACTGGCTGAACTTGTCAAAGGATGTTCCAGAATGGATTGCTGACTGTGTGACTTGCGAGTGGGTTAATTTGGATTGGGCCTTGTAGGAATGGTCTTATTCACCCTTTGCAGCAGGCAGAGGGGCCGTGGACATTGGTGTACATGGACTTTATTGTTGAGCTACCCAGCTCCAAGGGGTTCACAGTGGTCATGGTGGTTTTAGACCGCTTCACTACATTCTACCTGTTTATCCTGTGCTACTCCACTATTGCTTATAAAGAAACTGCCCGCCTATTTGAGCGCCATGTGTTTCAATGTTTGGACTCCTGCAGGAACTTTTCAGCGACTGCAGGTCCCAATTTATGTCGCAGTTTTGGAATGAGCTCTTGGCAATTTTAATGATCATGCCCTGTTACTCCACTGTGTAACATCCACAGTTTGATGGTCAAACTGATTGGGTCAATCAGATTTTGGAGCTGTACCTGAGGTGTTACGCTGCAGCTGCTAGGATACCTGGGAGGATGACCTCCCTCTCACCCAGTTTGCATATAATAATGGGACACATAATTCACATGCTTCTCCCCATATGAAGCAACTTGGGATATGTTGCGATTCTGATATGACTGGACAATAAGCCCTAAGTCGTTATGGCAGAATGGATGGAATACGCTGAGTTTTTTACAATAATGATTATTCAAGCGCCTCAAAATGAGGCAATATTGAGTTGGTAGGAAGTTTATTGGATTGCTTCCATATGAGGCAATTAGGAGATATTTATGCATGATAGTAGATGGGAAATTGCCTAAAATTAGGCGATTTTGAAATTAATGTATGAAAGATTGCTGTAACCAATGAGATACAGCAAATTGAATTACTAAGACAAAGAATCGGTTTCATCTGAAGTTGCTGAGATATAGTTGAGATGAGAAAATTGACAACAGGAGGTTGTTAATAGTTTATAGTGAGTGGAACAGTGAGGATCCGCTGTATGTATTATATTAAATAAAAGAGTGTTGTTAGAGAAAGTGCTCCATATTTGTTAAAAAGGTTTATTCTGTTGTTTAAGGACAACGATCTTCATATTATTTGTACCATTGCTCAGTGGGCTGAACCCTGTGCAAAAACCTTTGGCGTATTGCTAGAATACCACCAATTTATAACAGTGGTTCTCACTACAGGGACCCATTGATTAATCACAAAAAACTAATAAAAATTCCTCAGTCGCTGGCCATGTCATATCAGGCTTGCTTTGGCAAGAAATCTTCCCAAGATGCTGCAAACCGTTGAATATGCAGAACTCAAGCTTGCCCTGGACGCTGTGCTTCAATGGAAGAAGAAGTTTCTGAAGGGGGTTTGTATTGATAAGCTGCCTCTGTTTGATCGTGAGGGGAACGTCCATTAATTATTTAGCAATTTGAGTTTGCAGTAGAAGGAGCTTCAGATCGGCATAAAGCCAAATTATTAATATCCACCCTGGATGTTGAGCGCCGACCAAGTTACTTGCTATCTTCCCAACAGTTCTGTTGCCTATCAAAAAGTGAAGGAAACTGTGCTGTGGTTGTTCAGAAGAACTTCAAAGATAATGCAGCAGAAGGCTGAGTTCTTAACCATCAAGTTTCAACATAATGAGACCCTCACCACATTTTCCAATCAATTTACAGCAGAAGCCCATGTGTTAATTGGGGCAGGGACTTTAACCGAATCTGACATATGCATATCATTGACCTCCACTGTGAAACAATACCATGAGCTTTTCAATGCCATGGCTCCATACTTAGAGGTTGACAAACCCTTTCTTAAACTTGTTCAAGATTTATGCCGTCTATCCACTACCTTCCCTCCACCCAATATAGAGTGTAAACCTATCGCTTCCCCTACCAGAATTTCTTATTTGAAGGAATTATCCCTCCCTGTTAAGCGTCCATTTAGTAACCCCCAATCTTATCATCACTACACGCCTTGCTCCAAACCGAGTTGCCATCATCAGTTCAACTATCAGGAGGGGCCTGTTTACACCGCTCAACCCCAGTCCAACTTTTGGGGTGGCCTATTTTACAACAATCAAGGACGCAGGTCTTATGGGGTCAATTGTTTTTTGTGCGGTTGCTCTGGGCACCTTGCCAGAAGTTGTTCAATTGTTGGGTCCATTACCTATCGCAGGAGCAGTTCAATCAGGGAAAAGTCAGAGTGGATTAGAGATGGGACTCTCTACCTCCGGATTTTTGACTCAAAACGGCCCACCTGAACCTATCCCCATACATTCAGCAGAAGTTCCTCAGTTTGACGACACCTTCTTATATCAGCAGCTAGTTGGAGGGGTGAATCTGCTGACATGAGCGCAATTTATGGACACAGCAGAAGTAGGCCCCCTGGAGCAACCAAAGCCTTATGCTTGTCAAATGTTTGACCAACTTTCTACAGATGAACCAGATCCATTCTCTGATGCACTATTATTAAAAGGGGTAACCGTGTCCCTCCCTGTGAATGCTATTGTTAAAGAGTACTCTAAATGTAAAGAGGGTATTATGAGCTTCCTAGGGAAATGAGATGCATTAAATGTCCAAGTTTAAACAATTAGAATGCATCTTACTCTGAGTGTACTTACTGTGACATTGTCATAGCAAATACCTGAGTTCGCGCTATAATTGATATGGGTGCCCCAATCAACATAGTGTCTACAAAGTTGGCGGTGAAGTTGGCAATAAAGCCTGACGTGGAACATCATATAGTGTATGGGACTGAAGGCGTGGAAAGCACAGTCTCTGAAGGAGCGTATAACGCGCTACCCTTGAAGTTTAGGTCAATTGTCATTGTAGCCCCAGCTATAGTGCTAACAAAAAATAACTATGACCTGCTAATTGGATTCGCTTTTATGAGCCACTTTGGGGCTGTCATTGATATGAAAGTGGAGACCTTTGAAATCCTGTGGCAGCGGATCCCAATCTACTTTACTTTTAGCAGATGCCAAAGGATCTGGTACACATGAGTTACTTCAACCTTGCATATGGTGATGGGGTGATTCCAGTTTGCTACCATCATCTAAAGAGCAAGACCTGGGCCCTTCCCCATTAAATTTATGAATATCAAGAGCTACTGATCAGAGCTTCTGGTTCTATATATATTCCATCTGGACACCAAGTAATTATAAATACTGAGTTAGAGGTGAAAGTGCCTTCTGGGCTATATGGGTAGGTCATTGGGACCTATCAGCAATTGCAGCTTGAGCCCCACGTGGCCCCAGGCATTATACTTCCAGGAATGGGGAGATCAAGGTCTTGGTAACAAATCTTTAGAATAGACCAATGCAAATCTGCCAACATCAAATAGTGACATATTTACATTTTGTCCCAATTAGGGAGGTCCTCTGGGTTCATGAGTTCAGTTCGCTGGATGTATTTGGTCTGCCCATTGAACCACAGCTCAGCGTAATGGCAGTTGTACCGCGTGAAAATTAAATAGGGTTACCAGAAGACCAGAAAGATCAAGCGTAAGCCTTATTTTAAAAACATAGAAATCTTTGCTGTCAATGCTTATGATTTAGGATGCACACAGGGAGTGATCCATCTAGTAGACACTGGGGATCATCCCCTCATCAGATCTCATCCAATCTGCCAATCTAGAGCAGCGGAAGAAGTTGTCATGGTAAAAATAAATAAACTTCAAGATTGGAATGCTTAATTTGTTGAAGAGCCTGTGGGCTTCCCTTGTCCTAATTGTCAAAAAGAAGGATGGTAACAACCGGGTGGTAATAGACTACTGAAGGCTCAACGGTATCACAAAAAAGGATTATACTCCTTGCCGCGGATTGATGATGCTTTGGATCATTTGGGCTGAGCTTGTTATTTCTTGGTGATGGATTTGATATCTGGGTATTGGAAAATTGAGTTGCCCATTGCAGAACAGGTAAAAATGCTCTGTAATCACATCCAAAGAGCTTTTTCAACCAACGTGTATGCCACAAGGGCTGTGTAATGCCCTGGCTACATTCCAACAGGCGATGGACACTATCCTTCAAAATTTGAAGCTGTAATGCATTTTTGTATACCTTGATGATATCAAAGGTTTCTCCTGCATGTTTTCTGAGCACCTTACCCACTTAGAAGAGGTATTACACCGGCTGGTTGAGGCCAACATCAAATAAAGCGCCAGAAATGCCACGTTTTAAGGATAATATAGAGTACCTTAGGTTTGTGGTTGATGCAACAGAGCTGCGGCCCCAATCAGCCAAGGTGGAGGCCATCTGGAAGATGACTACACTAAACAATAAGCGAGATATACAAGTATTTTTATGGATGGTCAGCTACTATCACTGCTTTATACCTAACTTTAGTTGTATTGGAGGTCCACTTTTTGAGTTACTAAAAATGATGCCACGTTTGAATGGCAGAACGCCGTCAAAACTCCTTCAATACACTTCAAATGGCGTTGATCAATGCACCAGTGCTACGCTACCCAACTTTTGAAAAGGAATTTATTGTATAGAAAGATACATCTCTTTCTGCTGTGGGGGCAGTCCTGACCCAAAAAGATAACGAAGGGGAGGAGCACCCAGTAGCATTTGCAGTCGAAGCCTGAATACCCACAAATGTAATCATACTGTGACTGAGAGGGAGTGCTTAGCGGTGATCTATGCTTACAAGCAATTCAGAGTATATTTTCATAGCGTAAAGTTAAAGTTGTAACAGATCACGCCTTGTTACACTAGTTGCTGAACTTTAAGGAGCCAGATGGACTTCTAGCCTGATGGGCCCTTAAACTGCAGATTTACAATTTCAAGATTCTCCAACTGGTAGCCAAACACCAGAATGCAGACTGCTTGTCAAGATTACCAACAATTGCAGTGACTGAAGATCTAAGTGACATAATGGACAATAGGATGCTTAGTAACATGTATAATGATGAACCACCACAAGTCGTAAAGGCATTAAATGAAATGCAAGCCAATACTTTCCAGCGGAATGGTGAGATTTATAAGTGGATTGCCAATGCAACAGTAAAATTTCCACAACCCTCGGCACAGCCTAATATTATCATGAGCGCACATAAGGCCATCAGACATGGTGGTGTGCGCAAGGCAATGGAATTGTTGCAGCCTTAGTATTACTGGGAAAGCATGAGCTTTGATGTGCTTGATACTATCTACTCCTGTCACTAGTGTCAATTGGAAAAGCCGTTCTACCAGAAGACCTCATAATGGTTAGTGAAGCCACACTTTGCTTGGCATACAGTTTTAATGGATGTCATTGGCCCTCTGCCAATGGGAGCTAACCGGTCAAGTACATTCTGGTGGCAATTGACCGCTTAACCTTGTGGGCTGAAGCAAGGGCAATGTGGGATTTAGGGGCGGACACAGTGGCAAAATTATAATGGAATGCATTATCCAGTGGCATGACTGCCCTCAGTATCTCCTTACCAATAATGGAACTAACTTCACTTCCAACATCCTCCCAAAGCTCAACGAGCTGATGGCTATCCAAGGGGTTTTGACAACCCCATATCATCCTGAGTTCAACAGAATGGTTGAGCGGGTCAATAGTACTTAAGTGAACATACTCCATAAATTAGTAGCAGATCGGCCCTTAGATTAGAGTTCCCTTTTGTCCACCGCCATCTTCACCTATAATATTATTTATCATTCTGCCACTGGGAAGTGTCCCTTCCAATTACTATATGGCCGAAACCCTGCTCTTCTGGCACTACTATACGCCTGTGTAGAAGATGCCGGTTGAATGAATCCACAACATTATTTGATGACCCTAGCTAACACATTAATCAAATTGCAAACTGAAGCATACTCATTCAGTTTAGCCAAGAAGATTAAGACTAAAGCTACCAATCAGGTATGGCGTAGTAGGTTAGCCCAGTTAAAAGATGGGTACATGGTTCTATTCCATGATCAACACGAGTTCAGGCAGAAGAACGAGTTGGCCAGTAGCTGGATTGGGCCATTCAAAGTTATTGAGAAGACAGGTGTGGATGTGTATACTATCAAGGACCCCCTGAGCGTTTGGATCATCAACTGAGTGTATGCGAAGTTCCTTCAGGCGTATAAGCAATAGGAGCCTTATCGTCCAGTCAATGGAGGGTAATGTCACAATTCTGATATATTTGGATAATAATCCTTAAGTTGTTATGGCGGAATGGATAGAATCTGCCGAGTTTGATATGAGTAATGATTATTTGAGCACCTCAAGATGAGGTGATATTAGGCTGATACGGATGGTTATTGGATTGCTTCTATATGAGGCGATTAGGAGATATTGATGTACAATCAATAGATGGGAAATCACTTTGAATTAGGAGATCGTGAAATTAATGAATAAAGAATTGCTAAACCAATGAGATACAGCAAATTGAATCGCTAAGCCAAGGAAGTGGTCTTGTCAAAGTCACTGAGATATAGTTGATATGAGACACCATACAGCAGGAGGTTGTTAATAGTTTAGAGTGAGTGGAACAGCGAGGATCCGCTTTATTTATTGTATTAAATAAAAGAGTGTTGTGAGAGCAAGTGCTCCATATTTGTTTAAAAGGTTTATTTACATTGTTTCGAGGACAACAATCATCATATCGTTGGTCCTATTGCTCAGTGGGCTGAACCCTGTGCAAAAAACTTTTGACTTATTGCTAGAGTACCACCGAATTTATAGCAGGGTATAATCCATCGTTTTCAGACAGTACATGCCTTTGCTCATAGGTACCAGCTGCAGCCAAAAATGCTTAGAACATTCATGCCACACAGTCCTTGGTTTAGGAGCACTTGACTATGGCAATAAGTGATTATAAACAATTTGCAGATTGGAAGCGGCTCCTGGTGCACAAAATAAAGGTAGATTCACAAGTAATGCTCAACACGCTCCACTTGCACATGTAATTGCCCTCAGGAAAGTTTAAAAGTAAACGCCAGGTCCCATTTGGCGGAAAAAGACCTAAAGAATGGTACCTTTCGTTGAAAACTACCACCCCATTGGAAGCAACCTCTGGTCTTCCATGTGTCTCAGTGTTCTCGTTCAAGAAATCCCATTGAAACCAGAGCCCAACTTAATTTAGGGCGCAGAGGAAGCTGAAGTTGAGGGAATTCTGGATGCCTGAAAATTACGATAATCAGTTCAATATTTAGTTGCATAAAAAGGCTATATGGCTTATGAAATAGCTAGGTCAACACTCAGACTGTGCCAACTGCTAGGACCTTGTCAATGCTTTCCAGGCTACCCATCTAGATGCTCCTCTTCCTCCCTCAAGAATCACTATGCTTATGGAGATCAAGTTGCCCAAGGTCCATAAGAATGTGGCCCTTCACTCAATTTCCCAGTAGTGGCGCCCCACTTTGGGTAAGGGAAGGATAAAGTAAGTATGTGGAAGCGCCAATCCACTTGGACCAGGTGGCGTTCCTTTTCCCATTTAAAAAGGGTTTTAGAAGGCCAGCTGCCCCTCTCATCTCCCAGGGTGACCTTGCCAATGTGGAGGACGAGCGGTGGGTAACAGCTTACCCTTTTAGGACCCCGCCACCTATCCCAGTATTAACTTCAGCCATATTGATGCTGCAGATCAAGGGAATTTGTGTCAATCCATCAGATATTCAGCATCCCCATGGGGTGAAAGCTTCAAATGAAGTCAATGGCAACAAGCCTCCAGCATCATTGTCATGAAAATGGCAGAAGAAATTTAGACCGGCCTACCAATCAAAATGCATAAGCACCCAAAAAACAAGCCATAATGCCAGAGGAATTGCCACACATATAACGTTGTATTGAGCCATGAATTGGGAAACAATAAACTGTTGGTGTAGGGCAAATGTAAACAGCAACCCGAGAATGAACCAAATGGAGACTTCCCCAGACACTGGAGGTCTTGCTGCAGGGGGTGGTACTGCAGGTATGGTTTCTACAAGGTCACCAATAGGTGGGGTTAATTAAACTGGGAAAACAAGAAGGTGGATCCTTACTTGGAGATGGTGGATGTAAGGACACAGGATCCCAGTATTGTTGGCGAAAGTTTGTAATGACAGGG
>JAKSZP010009800.1:0-52109 GCA_022478985.1 Massospora cicadina
TTGTTGTCATCAGTGTCAAGTAGAAAACCTTTCTGCAAGAAAACCACCTACCAACTAGTGAAACCCTGGTCTTCTTACCACACCGTTTTCATTGATGTAGTGGGACCTCTGACAAATAGCGCCAATCAATCCAAGTATATAATTGTCGCTATCAATCACTTGACCTGATGGGTAGAAGCCAGGGCTATTAGTGACTTGGATGGTCCCCACTGCCAAGTTCATTATGGAGTGCATTATACAGCATGGCTGCCCACAGTTCATTTTGATGGACAACGGAACCAACTTCACTTCACATATTCTGCCAAAGTTAGTTGAGTTGATGGCGATTTGTGAGGTTTTGACCACTCCATATCACTTGGAATCTAATGGAATGGTGGAGCGGGTTAATGGAACACTGGTGAACATCCTCCATAATTTGTTAAATGTAAAACTCAGAATGGAGATCCCTCTTATCCATGGCGGTATTTGCATATAATATCAGCTATCATTTGGCCACTGGTAAGATCCCGTTTCAACATCTGTATGGTCAACATCTGGCTCTGCCTGCCTTTCTATATTCATGTGTAGAGGACACAGGTGGTGTGAATCCCCAGTGATATCTCAAGAAACTCATAGATACATTGATCAAGTTGCAAATGGAAGCCTACTCCACCAGTCTAGCGAACAAAATCCGCAACCAGGTGGCTGACAAGAAGCGCTGGAGTGGTCTTCAGTTGTTCACTGTAGGGGATTACATTTTATTCCACAATCAGCATGGATTCAGAAGAAAAAATAAGCTCTCTGACATTTGGGTCAGCCCGTTTGAGATTATTGAGAAGACTGGTATGGATGTTTACACAATTAAGGAACCCGCTGGGGGTTGGGTTATCAACCGAGTCCACGCAAAGTTCCTTTGAGCATACAAACAGTAAGAACTTATTGTCCAGTCAAGGAGGGGGTAATGTCACAATTCTAATATGACTGGACGATAAGCTCTAAGTTAATATGGCGGAATGTATGGAATCTGCTGGAATCAAACCAGTACAGGTAATTTAAGCTCTTCAAAATGAGGCATTTGGCAAATTGAGAGGAAATATGCCAAGATTTGATACAAATGAGAGTAAGTTGAAAAGGGAAGAAGAATAGAAGATTACCAAGCCGAGGATGCATCTGGCTGAGGAACCTAGGTATAAAGAGTCTGATGGAAGTTAAAGGTTTAGAGGTTTTTACAAGAAAGGAGAGCGCGCAGATAAGTCTGCGATTGATATTAAAATAAAGGTCAAGATAAGGGGCGATAGCTCCATATAGATTATTGAGTTTTATTATAAGTCAGCAATCCTCATATTTTCTGATTTAGTTTCTCAGTGGCTCATACCCTGTGCAAAACCAACTTGGTGGAAATGAGCTCTAACGCCGAGAAATTAACAGGCATAAAATTAGTTACATTGTCCCTTCAGAATGAATTGAGGCAACAATGTAAGTAGGATATGTTTTCTAAATTAAACTCATTAGTGGTCAATGCACCCAGTTACTAAACTGTTTTGGCCTCCACCCATTTGTGAGGTAATCAATGCCACAATAAGTACTTAAATTGGCCGAGGTATTGACCAAGAGCCCCGCCATATCAATAAAGAGGATGTTCAAGCAAAATTTGGTTTAATAGTTGATAAAGATGTAGCCTTTTGATAAGGTGCATTTGCTTGACACTCTCTACAAAAACTGAGTGTCTTATGAATATCAATAAGATGGTTCCCAATATTTTTTGTGTTTTTTACTGTTTGAGAGTCTTTTAAATCAGTCATTCTTTGTCACCTTTTGAGCTGAAAATATTTAGGCAGTCCACTTAGTGGGCTGAGGAATCATGTCAGCTTGCTTGTCTATAGTTTTTTAATTTATCATCCTTAAGTATACTGCCTTAATTTATCCAACTTGCGTTAACCCTCTTCATGTTTCGTTATCATATTACTGACCTACCATTTTATCAAAGGATATATTAGCCTTATCAGCCCTTAAGCCTACAGTAGGGAGTTGAAAGAGTCCATTCCCGTTCTAATGCTTTACACCTTGACAATGTTAAATCTCAAAATTGTATGCTTATACTTTCAAGACCGTAGTACAACCATACTTCTGGCTCTTTAAAGTTATGTAACCTGCGCAATGAAGCATGGTCTGTTAACACAGTGAAATACAAGCTGAGGAAATAGCCTGGAATTGCTTAAACGCTTAAAATTAAAGCTAAGAATTTTTAATAACCATATAGTTTCAATCACATTCATCAAAAGTTCAATTGTAATATGCAACAGAGTGTTTGAGCCTTCCAAATTCAACTGAGATAACAAGGCCCCTAAGGCGGAAAGGATGCATAATCAGAATGATAAATGGCATTTTAAAGTTGAAGCACATATTTATTGCCGCTCAAGCTAAGCGCAGTCTGAGATTCCTTAAAAGCCATCTGACAGTCCCATGTCTACTCAAAATGCATTTTTTTGGAAGGTGATATAATGGCTCAACTATTTAATGAAATTTTTCACAAACTAGAGGTAGCATTAACCATCACTAGAGAAAACTTGAATGTCCCACATTCTTACTTGGTCAGATAATGCGTTAGATAGCATCTATCTTTACTGGCTGGGGCCGTAAGCCATGTTTGCCAATGACAAACCCCAAGTATTCAAATTACTTTTTAAAGAAGTTTCACTTACCAGCCTTAAATTCAAATTCAGTTTTGGCAAGCTGGCGAAATCCTATTTTAAGTGCTGTAAGTGTTCAGTAAACATTCTAGAAAAAATAATTTCATCTAAATAAACAAAGACACACATGAGATCTTTAAATCACCCAATTTCTGTCCATAGCAAGTGAAAAGGTTGAAGGGGCATTGCTTAGCCCCTGTGGCATCCGAGTGGGTTGATACATACCCTAGGATGTTATCATTGCACACTTTTCTTGTTCTTCTGTAGGGAAGCACAATCTGCCAGTCGTGAAATTTATATATATTGCCAAGAAACATTGAGCGCAGCTCAAGCAATCCACCGCATCATAATCCATGGTAAAGGATATGTATCTTTTTTGGTATATTGATGAGCTTCTAGTAATCTATTAAAAAATATAAAAACCATCCTTCTTTTTAATGATTAAAACTGGAGAGACCCAGGGACTCTTGGAGGGCACCAACATCCAGTGTTATACTAGTTGGTTATTTTCAGCATTAAAAACCTCGTCCGCCGCCTTAGAACGCCTAATGGGATGAAGGCAAATGTCTGGATGGTTGCCCTTGTTGATCTGGTGTAATACATCATTGGCACATCCCAAATCAAAATCCTTTTTTAAAAATAAAGCTAAAATAATTGAAAAAGACTAAAGCTTGATCTTTTTCTTCCCTAGTTTTACTGGATAAGCTTTCCTGTGGTGCCAAAGAGCATACCAAAGAGCTGGTATCACCGGTCAGGCCCACTTTCTCTAAAGTACAAAAGTCTTGAGTGTTATCTACATATTCTACTAGGAGAATATGAATAAAAGCAACAATTTAATGCTGTTTTATTAGAAAAGTGTACGGATATAATTATCCAGTAATATCTTATTCTCGCCATGGTCAAGAAGGATAATCCCCTTGTGAGACAGCAGGTTAAAATTAGAGAGGTAGAAAGGCGCAAGTACTTCCCCATATAACCCTTAAATGATTTCCAAGATAATTTCAGTCCCCACAATTATTTGGTGGACCGCCAGAATAGCTAAGTCTCAACTAGCTATCAGTGGAGTCCCCTTAGGTCAAAATATCTTTTTAAAACTGTGAGTGGGAACACAAATCTTTTGGTACTTCAGTGTTACTATTCCATCTTAATAATAAGTTTTACCATCTTTTGGTTAGTAGCGATGATTCCTCAGAATCTGATTGTACTATAATGGAAGATACTGTCCTATAATCTAAAAAGTGTTTTTTAGCACTAGTAGTGTCCAGCTCAAAAGGGGGAGCCACCACGCATCTTTATTCACAAATGGGCTAAAAAAAGGGATTATCATAAATTAAAAATCTTAATATAGCCCCTAGGTTATCAGCCTTGGAAGCCATATCAGATGGCGAGGAGGCTTTGGGAAAACTTTTGTCCGGTGCCCGCTTTAGCTGATGGCCAAGGCTGACAACATAGGGGTAGGGGCATCAGCGACATGGGGCATGAGGAGGTATAGCTGCGGGTTTTCTTTTTTTATATGGCCAGTAGTATCCATCGCCTCAATGTATTGAGTAATTTGATGCTCAGCAAAAGCGATGAGAGCTGGCACACAAGTGAAAGACTTGATTTGCTGGTGGGTTTGAGGATAGTTGGGGTCAAAAATAGATGTTTTTGCTGCGTCAATGTAAGCACAGCTCACACTAAAAGCGAGCTCCTTAATCTAATTTTACATCTTCCTCAAAATAATTGAGACAATTGGGGATAGGAATACCCTCAACCTGCGTTTCCATCGCTCCATGGGTTTGCTGCATAGTAGGGTGTTGGCAGGAGCAGCAGCGGCTTCAAATGCCATTTAAGTTATACTTTTATAAACTGGAAATCTGTTTTAGGGCGAAAACAGTGGGGGTGCAAATTGGGAGGATTGACGAAGAATTCCTCCAAAGCAAAATCAGGCTTAACATTATAAGCCTGATCTGAATCATCAATCCATTTGAGCGCTTTGAATGGATTTAAATTGGCTAGTGCCATCCCAACTACCATAATTGACAGGGTGGCATTACCTTATTGGCCACAAGCTGTCAACCATGGCAGCTCAGCTGAAACTGATTAAGCCATCATTTTAAGGCACTATAAATTGACCAATTTTTAAAATTTTTGAAATTTTTAAGGCTGCAATTTTAGAAGTTAAACCAAAATTTTCCAAGGTTGGGGGCGGGAGGATCACACCCCACTCAAAAATTGGGGCTAGGCAGCCACTGGGGTGGCGCTGGAGGCAGAGTGGGAGAAGAAGAAGCTATAAGGCACTTGCGCTTCAAGTGATTGAGCTCAAAACCCAAGCTGCAGATGGTGCAGCCATTTACAATGCGCGCCCAAAAAGGATGATCATGGGTGGATCTGATCATGGTGCAGGGGGGGATTATGAGGTGGGTGTCATGATGAAATGGGCGGATCATCATGGAGGCGAAAGGGCCTGATAGATGATCCGCCACACCGGGAACCACAAACAGAAACATGGGGTCTGCACTGTAAATGGCCAAACCCTCCATGAGCTCATGGCGGAGGCATTCAAGGGAAAGGAAGGAGGGCAACCCAGCGAACTGGACCACCAAAGTGGCCTTATCTGTGAGCCAGTTGCGAATGGTAGGTAAAGGGATTTTTTTATAAATTTATTGCAGCTTGGCTGCTGCCGCTGCTTTGGCTTCAGAGCGTAAGCCAAGGTCAAAGTACCCTTAAAGGGGCAGAAATCAATATAGCTGGCGGGTTAAAAAACTGCTGTGGCCATCTCAATTATGGCTACGTTTGCATATGAGAAAGAGAATCCCATATTTGACCCAGAGGCTGAAACGCAAATTGCTCCATGGGAGAACCAAAGGGCTCTGGAGCACCGCCTGAGAGCTTGCAAGGTGGTGGGACAAGTCCCAAAGGGGACATAACGCCCAGTAGCGTTTGGAGGGCTAGCAGAGCTTACCTGGGCGCGCTTTGGCAGTGGCCAAAAGGTGCCAGATGGCGGCGCACTACCACCCCAGGCTGGGGCAGCAGGCGTCAGTTGCATTGACATTGGTCAGCTTTGGCTCAATCAAGTGGTCATGTTTTGTATTTTACTTAAATCTAAATTTGGCTTCGATTTTGTATTAAAGTGAAAGAAAGTTATCTCAAAAGGGTTTTCATTTTTCAGTTTCACTTCTTTAAGTCCTCATAGAAAAGGCTCTGACAAGGAAGTCATAACCTTAAATTTATAACATTATAGCTGTGTTGGACAGAACTAAAGAACTTAACCTCAACAGTAGCACATTATATGCGTTTGATGAAGTGATCACTTGAGATCTGGCAGTACCATAACTTTTTAATGGTTAAAATCTGGGCCCAGGCAAGTTTCTTCACCAATGTAATGGAAACTATATTAATTGGTGCGCCGCTGTCCACAATAGCTCTTATTTTTTGGCTTATTAACAGTAATATCTAAGTATATGCACTTAGTGTCAGGTCTGGTAATACTTTATCCCAGTTTGTGATAGCAAACTGTGAACTTGCTAATACTGGGCTAAATGTATAGTATAAAAAAGGGGCAGTTCATAACATATAGAGAATGGCAAGGGCATTTTGGGCGGTCTAACAATAAAGAAGGAAGGATTGCTTTAACCACTCTGTTTTCTGTTAAGGCCAGTACACCAGCTATATTTGTACATAAAAGTAATAGAAGAGCGATTTGTTCAGGTGTAAGTAAGTTTGCACACATGGCTATAGTAATTCCAGATTTGCATTTAGGCTCTGTAAAAATTTTTACAAGTTTTATTAAATCTATGGTTAGATTGTATAGCTTGTTTATTATGCGATATATGGAACTATTATAATAAATTCATGTACTTGAAAGATTAAGTAGATGAGTGTATTTTTTTGACCCCAAAGAATACCCTTATGAAAAGCCTAGTTTTATATCCTATCCAGCTTTCTAGACTTATCTAATCTTAATTAAATTTTTTAAATAAAGTACTATATTCTTTTGAGCTTATGGGATTGCGCCTTGCATATGATTTCTAAAAACAGCGGGAATTCTCTCAGTCTCATTGTAAATACATTTTTGCATGATCAATTGACTCAATATCATCATAATTAGGGTAATTTAAGTGATTAATTAAATAAAAATCATTACAATTATGGTTTAATATGCAATTAATCGATCTAACTTCAGCATAAATCCTCTTAGAATGATTTTATATTGAAATCTCAGGAATGCCACTAATGTCAGGCTTTACCCTGAAATCATCCCCCACCAGGGCTGAAGCTACCTGCGAGGCCTTCTTCTTCCATTACTTTAACAGATTGCCTGCATTATTTAAGATCTCTTCAGGCTCCCAAGTGCTCTCTTCTTCAGGATACCCAGACCACTTGACCAGGTATTGCATTGTCCCACAATGCTTACATCTGGCAATGATATCCTCTACCTCATACTCTATTTATGGATTATCAATCAGAGGGGGGGAGCGCCTCTAACTTTTTGATGAGGTAAGGAACTACAATCCTTCATGTATAAGAGTGATCGATGAAAAACATCATGAATTTTCCAATCTTTAGGTAGCGCAACTTGGTAGGCAGCCTTCCCAATGACCTCCTTTACTTTATTATATCCTACATGTCGATGTGCTAATTTCCAGTATGGTACAATCAAAGGAACATTGTGAGTATCAAAAGAAAATTTACTCTATCAACTTCCAACTTCTTCCCAGGCACTTATTTTTATTTGAAAAATCCTTATAGGTCTTCTTTGCTCGAGTAAAATTGATTGACCTAATGCATGGGTCTGATGAATATCCTTTAAAATTCTCTATCTTTTTTAATTGTTCACTTCAGTAGTTGGCAGTGGTTCCAACTCACGTCATAACCAAAGTTAGTGTTAGATGGTGACATTCCAATGGAGACATGGTCCATGTTTCTGTAACAAAACTGGGCCATTGGTTACAATTAAACCCAAGTATCCTGTTCAGCATTCATGTAACATCTCAAGTACTGCTCCAGAACCTGATTAACCCAATCAGATTGTCCATCTTTTTGAGGATGATATGCAGTAGACAGGCATCTCTTAATTCCGAAGATCTGACATAAAATGCTTCCAAAAGCATGAAGCGAACAGTGGGCCTCTTTAAGAGATACCCTCTTTGGGATTATATGAAATAAGAAGACCTTCTTTTTAAATATCTGGGCCATCTCTTTGTCTGTGACATTGGTGGTCATAGAAATGAAGTGAGCTACTTTTGTGAAACGTTCAACTACTACCAAAAATGAATTATACCTTGAGACTGTGGTATCTCAACAATAAAATCTAGGGTACTAATTTCCAAGGCTTATGAGAGAACTTTAACGGTAAAACTGACCTTCAGGATGGCCCATCCTAGCCTTAGTACGCCCAAAAATTTCACATCCTGCCAGGTACTTACTAACATCTCTAACCATCCCAGGCCAGCGGTAAGATCTCTGGCTGAGAGTCAACATCAGTTTTATCCAGGATATCCAGTTATTCCTAAGTCAAGGTATTTTTGTATTATTTCCAATCATTGTGACCTTTTAGGAATGTCGGGAAGTTGATATGACTGGATGATACACTACCCATATCAGCAGATTGGAGGGGGATTAAGACAAGTCTTGAGAGTTACAAAATAGGGAATATGAATTATATTTGAGTGAAATAAAAACATACAGTAAAATGAGAGTATTTATGCCATGATTTGATACAAATGAGAGTAATTCAAAAAGGGAAGATAAATAGAAAATTACCAAGCTGAGGATGCATCCAGCTGGGGAACCAGGGTATAAAGGGTCTTATGGAAGATTAAAGAAAGGTGTTTTTAGAAGGAGTGAAAGAGCGCAGATAAGTCTGCAATTTATATTTGATAAAGCTCGAAATAAGGGGCAATAGCTCCAAACATATTTTATTTAGTTTTATTATAAGTCAGCGATCCTCATATCATCCAATTTGGTTGCTCAGTGGCTCATACCCTGTGCAAAACTAACATGGTGGAATCGAGCCCGCACACTGAGAATTAACAGTGGTGCTCACTACAGGGGACCATTGGTCAGCTATAGTTATTCAACGCTGTGAAAACGATGATGAGCCTTCATTCGTTATGCCACCATTCTATCAGAGGTATTATCTCGCGCCTACAAGCAGTGGAGCTGCAGTTGCACAAGGAGAGGGAATATCTCTGGGAGATGCAAAATCAATATGCAACACTGCAACGGGAATTACAGGATGGGTGATGTAGATGTCATTTGATTAATGCAGAGCAGGTGACCAATGAGCAATTGGCGGAGAATGCTGGAGCAGGGGTGAATGATGCAGTCAGTGGCAATTTGGAGGATGAACGCTATGACTCCACTAATGAATATCCTTCAAGCGATGGAATGTATACCCCATGAGACTCTACTTCCTTTGAGTTCATCACGCCAGATTCGAGCTCAACTGGCCAGCAAACCAATACATTTGGTCCTTGATGCAGAAGGGTGAAGCAAGGTGAAGCTGTGTGAATCAAGAACTTACCTCCTTTTAGTCAAGATGGAAACCTACATGGGTATTTTAAGTGATTCAAATTTGTTTGGAAGGAGTTTCTGATTGATGGAAAGTGAATCATTGCTGTCTGCTCTTGACTTAGACAGCGCCGATCAAGTTACTTGCTACCTCCCAAACAGCTCAGCATCTAATGAAGAAATTAAGGCGATTGTTCTTCAGCTGTTTGGGGGTACAACCAAGATGACCCAACAGAAAGCCAATTTTCTGACTATACAATTACACCAAGATGAGACCCTGTCAGATTTTGCTGAATGTTTCTTGGCAGAAGCACATGTACTAATTGGAGCCAACCTTTTTATTCACTGAGGATGTGAGTATTGCAATGACGGCATCCATCAAGCCATATCTTGAACTATCTAATGCTATGTCTCACGTGTTTAACGAAGAGGCAGGTCTATTCAAATCATAAATACTTTATGTCAACTCTCTTCTATGAACAGCATCCCTAATATAGCCAGCAACCCTCTGTTATCCCCGCACCAGAGACTTCATAGTATGAACTACAGCAGCTATGCTATCATCCGCTGGAACATATTCGTTCATCATACAGATCTGTGAATCCTTTCTGATCTAGATATGATCTGGAAGCTCGTTCCCAACCTTGGAAACATACCATTAATTATTGCACTGGTCCTTCAGCTGCATATTATATATGCAAACCCTTCATAAATACTTTCTTCCAATGCAACCGGAGGGGGCATTATGCGGCAAACTGCCCTAATAAAACACAATTGTCTGTGTTACCAACTGAGGAGACCCCGCAGGGAAAAGCTCAAGTGGAGTGGAAACAGGATGCTCTAGCTCCGCTAGGTCTAATCCACTTGTCCCTAACAAATCCCTCACTCCTAATTGGGAAGAATCCAGAACTCAATTGGATGAATTAATATACCAACATCTTCCATCAGGAATCTCTGCTTCCAGGTCCAAATGTATAGATTCACCCTCAAACTCTGTGTTTTGCCGGGAAGCGCTGAAGCCATATGCGTGGCAGATCTTGGAATAGACTGGCACAAGTATCAAGGATCCATCGATGTCTGCTACTTCTTTGGTAGGAGTCCACAATGCTATTCTGGTGGGAAAAATCATCAATGTTTACCCACAGGTCGGCAAGAGAATCTCCTCTTGCTTAAGTAACAGTAAGCTCTTGGATGTACACACAATAAACACTGATGGTTCCTCTTACTTGGAATGTACTTATTGAGACATTTTTGTTCAAAATACAAAAATCTGGGCTATCATCGATACTGGAGCCCCTGTGAACATAGTCTCTACCAGTTTGTGACTAAGCTCCTGCTCATACTGTATGTGGATCATCGAGTAGTATACAGAACCGCAGGGACACATAGCACTGTATCCAAATGTGCATATAATGTGTTGCCCTTAAAATTTGGGTCCATCCAGGCTTCCTACCAAGCGGTGGTTATTAACCAACAATTATGATATGCTAATCAGTGCAGCATTTATGAGGAAATTTGGTGTTGTGATAGACATGGCGGAGGAAACACTTTACATTTCAGGACAACAGATTCCTGTTTATTTTACCTCGTGTGGAATCCCAATGGACTCATTCCATTCTAATCAAATTGACCTAGCCTACAGTGATAGAGTAATCCCCGTGCAAGGTTGACAACTGAAGCAATGGACTAGGGTCCTTCCCAACCAGATCTATGAATACAAAAGGATTCCGCTTTTTGCAGCTAGTGTTTGGAGTATACCATCTGGGCACCAATGCATAGTATGGACTGAGCTCGAAATTGATGTCCCAAAAGGGCTTTATGGTTAAAACATGACTCCTTAACAACACTCTCAGCTTGAGCCACATGTGGCTCAAGGGTTTTTTCTACCTGGGAATGGAGAAGTGAAAGTGTTTCTAGCAAATTTACAAAAAGAGACCATAACAATCCGGTGGCAACAAGTGGTGGCTTACTTACACTTTTTCTTTATAGAAGAATTCCGCTGTATTAATGATTTTGGCTCTTGGGAGGATCTTAGACTGCCAACAAGATCTCAACTCGGCGTATTGACTGTGGTTCCACAGGAAGTGCTTACTGGATTATCAACGGAACAAAAAGAACAGTATATGGCGTTATTTGAAAATTATCAGGATATTTTTGCATCTGAAGATCATGATCTGGGGTTCGCTCAAGGGGAGGTACATTGGATAGATACTGGGGATCACCCTCCCATTTGTTCGTGACCTATTAGACGTTCTAAAGCAGTGGAGGAAGTTGTTTCCAATATGGTGGATAAACTTATATTGCAAGGAATGTTAGAGCTGTCAAATAGTCTGTGGGAATCACTGGTGCTCATAGTGAAGAAAAAGATGGCTCAAATTGGGTGGTTATTGACTATCGCAAACTTAATAACATAACAAAGAAGGCTTCCTGCCCTCTTCCATAGATTGATGATGCATTAGATCAATTAGGAGGAGCATACTATTTATCAGCCACGGATCTGAACTTGGGGTACTGGAAGATTAAATTGCCCTCAGTGGAATGGGAGAAATGTGCTATCATTACATCAAAAGGATTATTCTAACCTACTTGCATGCCACAAGGGTTGTGCAATACCCTAGCTATGTTCCAGCGCGACATGGATACAGTTCAGGGTGATTTAGATTTGTCCTGTGTTTTAGTCTATCTTGATGATATTAACGTGTTCTCACAGACGGTTACTGAACAACTTGGCCATTTGGAACAAGTGTTCCAACGCCTCACTGCCTCTAATATCAAAATCAAGCCTCGAAAGTGCCATTTCTTTGAGGATCAGTTGGAATACCTTGGGTTTGTCATGGATTCAAATGGGCTTAAACTGCAGCCGGATAAAGTGGAAGTGATAAGCAAGATGACCTGCCCAGGTAGCAAGCGGGACATTCAAGTGTTTTTGGAGATGGTTGGGTATTGCCGCCAAATCATTCCCAATTTCAGTTGCATCAGCGCCACTTTTCGTGTTGCTGAAAATAAACGCTTCCTTTGATTGGACAGAACAATGCCAGAACGCTTTTGATGTATTGCACACCACGTAGGCAAACGCACCCATATTGAAATATCCCAACTTTGAAAAACAGTTCATAGTGCATTTGGATGCCTTTCTCTCCTCTATAGGGGCAGTATTATCTCAGAAGGACGATGATGGCGTGGAGCATCCTGTCGCATTCTGTAGTTGAAGCTTGAACTGTCATGAACAAAACTACACTGTGACAAAGTGGGGTTAATTAGTGGTGATCTACTTTTACAAACATTTTTGGTTATATTTGCATGGGGTACAATTCCAAGTCATAATGGACCATGCTTCCTTGCGTTGGTTGCAGAATCTGCATGAGCTGGAAGGGCAACTCGCACGTTGGGCATTAAAGCTCTAAGCATATGATTTTGAGGTTTTACACCGCCCTGGAACTAAACAACAAAATGCGGATTGTCTCTCTAGGCTGCCAACAGTTGCAATCACAGGGGATCTAGCTGACATAATGTATGAGAATATGTTGGTAAATAAATACCAGGATGAGCCGCCGCATGTGATCAAGGTACTAAATGGACTTAGGATGGATAACTTTTTTTATGTGAGGGAGAACTATATAAGTGGATTGGCGACCAGACGTTGAGTTTCCCTAAGCCTTTAGCCCGACCTGAGATAATTATAGATGCTCATTGGGCTGTAGGCCATGGAGGATTGAGGTAAACACTTGAGATGTTGCGACCCTGATACTACTAAGAGAGCATGCATTATGACATATTGGAAACAATTAGTTGTTGTCATCAGTGAAAAGTGGAAAACTCATTCCATAAAAGAACCACATATCAGCTGGTCAAACCTCAGTTCGCCTGTCACCATTTCTATTGATGTAGTAGGACCTCTGCCAACTAGTACCAATTGGTCCAAATATATTATTGTCACCATAGATCATCTGACTCGATGGGTGGAGGCCAGGGCCATCAATGGTTTGGGCGCGGTCAATGTCAGGATTTTCCCTGGGTTAGGTGTAAGCCTTATCCAGGGTAAGGATCGACATCCCCCTTCAAGAGGTGTATACCCTCGCTGATTTATAGATTTGATAATAAGAGTCAAATCTACCAATATATAAAATTTTGGGCTTGGTATAAATTACCCCAAATTTGAAGAAATGGTACATTCTCATTCCCTGGGACATGTGACCTGGGATCTCACCTGACCTGTTCACATGTGTGGCTTGATCCAAGTAAGGGTCAGAATAGTGAGCAATCCAGAAGGCCAGGAGAAACCCTATTTGGATGGGACCATGACGATCCTTGAGCCACGTGTCCCCAAATACCCTATAAATATCCTCAATAATTATTCTAATAGAATACTTTAATTTATAAGATCTATTTTATATTATATTTTTTAAGTTTAAGTTCCTAAAATGTATGGAGTCTTGTCCATTGTCGCATCTGGAGCCACCCCTGTCTTCTTGGTTGACACCAGCCCCTTGCAGTGAGACTACTTGTTGGGTTCCCCTGCATTAGCACCAGCGAGCGCATATTTGGGAAACCCAACAACTGGTGCTCACTACAGGGGCGCTTCCCTGGTGCGCCCTGAGGTGCTACCCTCAACCTTGGATGATAATGAACCCACCGTGAGCACGTCAGATGCCGATCTTCTCACTTACCTCCAATGGAATGGCTAAGACCCCACCACAGTTGGGTCCAAATTACCAAGGAAGTCCTTTGAGTGTGCCCCCAATGACTTTGTTCGCTTCTGAGCTCCCAGTCAGCTGAAGCCCTTGCTGGACCTGTTAAAAACTCCTGAAGAATTTAAAAACGATGAACTTGAGCCAAAATACCAGCATAATAAAATAAAAAGATTACTGAAGACAATAAATTATCACTGGGACCAAGCATCGTGGTTCAAGAGGATGTGGGATGCTCAGAGAAGAAGCCTTTGAGGACATCACCCAGCGGAATGACTATTGGGTGCTAGGACCAGTTTACTGTGATGAAAGGGTTATGTTCAAAAACCTTTCAGCTTTGAAAAAATTGAGAAAAAAAAAATGAACAAGCTACAACTCATCCTTTGGTTGAAAAGCAAAAATCAAAATGATCTGGCCCTCAAAATTCAAAAACAATTATTTTTAATACTAACCCTAATTTTTATTTAGATAATTTAAACCGAAACTCTCTGTTCAAAGTTGGGACAAGTCAAGAATCAATTTCCTACCTTGAAAAGCTTAAAATATTTTCAGGAAGCCTAAAACACAATCAGTGCGATGATGTGAATCAAATGCCAGGAAAAATATCTGGGACTTACCTCCACACCATTGAGAATAGGCTCAATGTCTCCTTTCTGGCAATGCTATTGCTTTCTGACTTCAATGACGCCCTTCCCAAGATTGGGCCTCAAACTACTAAAACTAAAAATCTAAAATGCCAAGTTCAACTCTCAGATTGTGATAGCGCCGATCCCAATGAAGACAAGAGTCAAGAAAGAGTGGAGCTTAATAACTCCTTTTCCAGCAACGCTACTGCTTTCCAATTTTGATGGTGCCCCTCCCAAGTTTGGGCCAAATATTAATAAAATAAATAATTTAGTTGACCTGGTTCAACTCTCCAATTGAAATAGCGCCAATCCCAGCAAAGATGAGAGTCCCAAAGAAGCGAATCCTGAGAAACCAGCCGCCATCACCTCTGCTGCTGTTGCCAACCTTCTGGCCCACTTTGTATTTTCCTCTCAAACCTTGTCGCATGGTTCACTTTTGGTCGCAAGTGAGATTTGCTCGCCCTAATCCCAAGATGATCCTTCGGGGCCACTCCCTACCATTGCCTGGCCATCCTCCAAGCTTGTGGGGCCGCTCACCCATGTTACCCACTTTAGATGACCTTTTCCCCAAGCCTTACCTGAATCTGCTGGCAGATAAGGTGATCGCCAGATGCCAGGTTCAAATGGCAACTGAGATGAACTGAAAGCTCGAAGAGGCTGAAGCCTGCATGGCCAAGATGGCGCAGGAGATGTACAAATGGATGGCTCAAATGGAGGTGGAGTTGACAGCCTCCAAGTCAGAAATCTGGGGAAAGAGTGACCAGATCAAAATACTTACAATCGACAACTTGCAGCTTAGGCTGGAGTTAATTGAGCTCAGAACCAAACGGCAGCTTGAAGCCAATCATTACAAAAAACCAAATTTCTCAGATAGCAGCAGATTTCGGATCAAGGGGCTTGAATCTACCTTTCCCAAAGAGCGACCCAAATTTACTATGAGGGCCTTAGATGATGAATTGTCCAGCATCAAACCCTATTCAAACCTGAGACCTCTGAGTCAACTATGAGGGCCTTAGCTGATGTTTTTGTCCAGCTTTAAACCCTAACCACACCAGGCACTATCACTGACCTGGAATGCAGTTTGCCTGAGGCTCCGTATGCTCCCAAAATCGAGTCCTCTGACCCTCAGGCCACAACTTGCTCTCCTAGGCCAAGGCTTGGAGGGAGCTCTGTCAGGATTTTCCCTGGGTTAGGTGTAAGCCTTATCCAGGGGAAGGATCGACATCCCCCTTCAAGGGGTGTAAAACCTCGCTGGCTTATTAGATTTGATAATAAGAGTCAAATCTACCAATATATCAAATATGGGGCTTGGTATAAATTACCCCAAATTTGAGGATTTGTACATTATCATTCCCTGGGACATGTGACCTGGGATCTCACCTGACCTGGTCACATGGGTGGCTTGATCCAAGTAAGGTTCATAATAGTGGGCAATCCAGAAGGCCAGGAGAAACCCTACTTGGACAGGGCCACGACGATCCTAGAGCCACATGTCCCCAAATACCCTATAAATATCCCTAATAATTATTCTAATAGAATACTTTCATTTATAAGATCTATTTTATTTTAATTTTTTATTAACATTAATTTTCTTAAATGAACGGAGTCTCATCCATTGTCATGTCCAGAGCTGCCCCTGTCCTCTTGCTTGACGCCAGCCCCTTGCAGTCAGCATACTTGTTGGGTTCCCCTGCATTAGCACCAGCGAGTGCATCTTGGGGAAACCTGACAGTCACTACTGCCAAATTCATCATGTAGTGTGTTTTATAGCAACATGCCTGCCTGCAATTCATTTTGATGGACAACGGAACAAACTTCACTACACATATTCTGTCAAAGTTGAACGAGTTGATGGCAATTCGTGGGGTTTTGACCACTCCATATCATCTGGAATTTAATGGAATGTTGTAGTGGATTAACGGAACACTGGTGAATATCCTCCATAAATTGGTAGATGATTGACCCTTGGAATGGAGCGCCCTCCTACCTATGGCGGTATCTGCATATAATATCAGCTATCATTTGGCCACTGGTAAGAGCCCATTTCAACTGCTGTATAGTCGACATCTGGCTCTGCCTGCCTTGCTATATTTGTGTGATAGGACACTTGTGGTGTAAATCCTCAGCGATATCTGAAGAAACTCATGGATACATTGTTCAAGTTGCAAATGGAAGCCTACTCACCAAATTTGGCTAAGAAAATTTGTGATCAGGAAGCTTACCAGAAGCGCTGAAGTGGACATCCATTGTTTGCTATGGGGGATTATGTTTTATTCCACGACCAGCATGGATTTGGACGGAAAAATAAGCTCTCCAACATTTGGGTCATCCCATTTGAGATTATCAAGAAGACTGGCATGGATTTTTACACAATTAAGGAACCCGGTGGGGTTCAGATTATCAAATAAGTCCACGCGAAGTTCCTTTGAGCATATAAACAGTAAGAGCCTATCATCCAGTCAAAGGGGGGTAATGTTGGGAATTTGATATGACTGGACAATATGCTACCCATATTGGAGGATCAGAGGGGGATTAAGACGAGTCTCAAGAGTTACTAAATAGGGAATATGATTTATGTTTGATTGAAATGAGGACATTTGGTGAAATGAGAGTATTTATGCTGATATTTGATATAAACAAGAGTAATTTGAGAAAGGGAAGATGAATAGAAGATTACCAAGCTGAGGATGCATCTAAATGAGGAACTGAGGTATAAAGGGTCTTATGGAAGATTAAAGAAAGGGGTTTTTTTAGAAGGGAAGAAAGAGCGCATATAAGTCTGCAATTTATATAAAATAAAGCTCTAAAGAAGGGGCAATAGCTCCAAACATATTTTATCTAGTTTTATTATAAGTTGGCGATCCTCATATTGTCCAATTTGGTTGCTCAGTGGCTCATACCCTGTGCAAAACCAACTCAGCGGAATCTGGCCCACATGCCAAGAATTAACAAGGAACATGCAGATATTTTTTTACAACAGACCAAATGTCTTTAGAGAGTATTCCTTAAAGTACCATCCACTATTCGAATTCTGACTCAGGTCAGCCTTCACACTTTGAAAGAATTAACTTCTTTTTGGGTCTTCAAAATATCATCCTACCTCCCTGCCAAAATCATGTGAGAGCTGATCCACTGGATTCCGTCTTTTTGGTAGAACCTGTGTGTTATATTCTGTCATATCCCTACTGCAGGCATTTAGTCAGAGCGACGACTTAGGGAATCTGAGACCACATCAACTATCCAGGCTTGTATCCAATTTCCATTTCATAATCAGTAAGGGTAAGAGCCCATCTAGCTTGTCGCTGATTTAGCTGGAGCGGAGTAAAGAAGTAAGTCAGGGTCTTATGGTCAGGCATGATCTTCACAGGGTGCTTTTCCACATACATAATGTCGCCAGTGTTTAAGGGTTTGAACAAATGACAGCATCTCTTTATCATAAATAAGGTCGTTACATTTAGCAAAGATAAATTTTTTGGAATAGTAGGCTATGGGATGAAGCCTACTATAATCCCCCTCCTGCGATAAAATCCCCTAAGTTCATATCCAGAAGCATCAGTCTCAACCATGAAGGGCTTATCATAGTTGGGCATGGACAACACTAGATCAGAAAAAAGGCAGACTTTTAGTCAGAAAAAATTTTTCTGCCGCTTGGGACCATTTATATAAAACACCTTCTGATTTGAGCCAGGTCAAGGGTAATGCAATAGACTAAAAGCCTTTGATAAAAACCTGCAAAAGTTTGCCAAATTTAAGAAATGTAAACTCCTTCCAGCTATCAGCTGTAGGCCAAGATGTGATAGCTTACACTTTCCTAGGTGCAATGAAAACCCCGTTCCGGCCCGCAATATAACCAAGAAACTCAACAGTTTCTAGAACAAACTCACACTTTAAAACTTGATATAAAGGTTATACTCCTGGAATTTCTTAAAAGTCAATTGCATATGTCTAAAATTTTTCTCTTGGACTTGATATAAACCAAGTAATAGGCAGGTAAGCCACGCAGAACTGGTTCAAGTACCCACTCAAAACTATAATGATCATTTGTTGAATTGTACTTGGTGCGTTGCAAAGGTCAAACGGCATGACAAGATACTCAAACATCCCAAACCACATATTAAAAGCCGTTTTCCATTATCACCTTCCTTAATCCTGATCCGGTTAAATGCATCCCTCAGTTCCACCTTTGAAAAGAAAGTAGCCTTAGAAAACTGATCACTCAAGTAGTCAGCATCAGGTAAGGGATATCAGTTCTTTATGGTGATATCATTTAACTTTTGATAGTTTAATCAGTGGCGCAAACCTCCACTTTTCTTGCTTATAAATAAAGCTAGGGATCAACATTGGGGACTAAGACACTTAATGAAACCTTTTATCAACATAGTATCCAAGTATTCGCATAGTGCCACCTGTTTCCATTGATTGCAGCTATATTTTGGTCGATGAGTAGGCTAATTCTCTTCTACCAAGTACATTGAAAGATCAAAAAGGCTATGGGATGGCAGAATACTTGCCTCTTCAGAGATAAACATTAGACCATGCCTTAAGGTATGCTAGAATTATTCCTTTACGTGCCTCCAATGGAACCCTGTGAGATTCCAAAGCATACAACCCTGTAAACATACCTTTGCTCAACGCCCATTACTCTCTATTTACATCCACTTTGACTGTGCGAGGGTTTCTGCCATAGTCATGTTGGGGCTCCATTTGGCCTAACCATAAGAAAGCCAAGGATTACAGACTGAAGTGTACTCTTTAGAATCCAGAACAAATCTCAATTTTCAGGGAACTAACTAATATACTTATGGGATGTGCACAACAGTAGGCAACGGACTGCTCCCCATTTCCCACGGTTATGGTCAATGTCTTAGTCCCAGTTGGAACTCCCAACTATCTTACCATTTCCTCTGATATAAAGTTCTGGGAGGCCCCACTATCCAGTAAAGCCTCAGTATGGATTATAGTAGCATCCATTATCAGACGTAAAGGCAAAACAGGGTAAGTTTGAGATTTCTTTTTATTGCAAAGGTGACTGATGAAGCTTACCTTTCTTAGGACATTGTAATGCTAAACGACCAGGATTATGTCAAGAATAACACAATCCTTCCTTGTAATGACGTTGATATTTTTCGTGGCTTATGATGGTTAATTGCTTCTTGTAAGCAGACCTGCAACACATGGGATATCTACCCATAAAAAGTTTTTCAGTAATTCCAAGCAATTTTTAAATGAAGGGTGATGGAGTGGTGTCTGATCAAATCTTACTGATTACTTCCTAACCCTTGTCTGAAGTAAAGTGCTCCCATTTAATTTTCTAATTAATTCTTCTGAAAGATCTCCAGAAACCTCTGCATATATCCTCAACAGTTTGAGACTTCATGCCAAAATTTCATCAAGGAAATGCGTGTCTGTAATCTGGTTCTAGCAGGAGTTGCTGCAGTAGCAACTGGCTTTTAAACTCATTGATAATCATCAATAAATTCTCATTTTCTTTCTAATACTCTGCTTAACCAACCCAAAGAATCTCCTTGAGAGCTGAGAACCCACTGACATCACCTTCCGTGCATCATCTGGGTAGTTTTCAGGATATGCTTTAAAATGCGCCTCCAAAAATGAAAGTCCTCCTTTCACCTTAGCTAATGTCAATTTCTCAAGCAATTAAACTATATAAATCATGGGCGCATGGTTAGCCAAAGTCACTTTTTGAACTTGACTTGGTCATATTGCTTAATTATAAGTCATATCATCTTTTTATGGTGAAAACATCCTTGCCAATGTCTTGTAGCCTTTCATAAATAAAGCAAAAGACAAAGAACCCAGTAATAAAATTGTGGCAGGATAGACTATTTGTAAAACTTGGCGGTCAAATTGTCAGGAAATAATACTACTTTATCCCAGTTTGTGATAGCAAGCCGTGAACTTAATAATCCTGAGCTAAAGGTCTAGCATAACAAAGGTGCAGTGCGTACCATATAGATAATGGCAATGAAAATTGGGAGGTTTAATCCTAAAAAGGAAGGATTGCTTAAACCACTCCCATTCATGTTAAGGCCAGTACACCAACTATGTTTGGACGTGGATGTATTGGAAGAGGGATTTGTACAGGTATAGGTGTTTCTGCACACATGGCTATAGTATTTCCAGATTTGCATTTAGGCTCTGTAAAAATGGTACAAGCTTTATGAAATTTATGGTTAGACTGTATAGCTTGTTTACTATGCGGTATATGGAACTATTACAATAAATTTATGTACTTGTAGAATAAAGTACATGTAGTATTTTTTGGCTGCAAAGATTAACCTTATGAAAGGCCTAGTTTGATATCCCATCCAACTTTTTAGCTTTACTTAATCTTAATTAATTTTTTTAAAAGGAGTACTATATTTCTTTTGAGCTTATGGGATTGCGCCTTGCATATGATTTTTAAAAGCGGCGGGAATTGTCTCAGTATCATTGTAAATACATTTTCGCATGATTAATTGACCTAATATCATCAAATTAGGGTAATTTAAGCGGGTAATTTATTAAAAATTATTACAATTATGGATTGATATGTAGCTAATAGTCTTTTTTCAACATATCCTCTTGATTTGTTGAATAATATTCGATATGTCAGTAATGCCACTAATGTCAGGCTTTACCCTGACACTAAGTCACATAAACATCAGCCTCACTGAATGTGAAACATCAAAAGCATCCGCTTGCTCTAGATAAAATTGTAGTTCAGAGAACAAATATGGGTTTAGCTCTTCCAAAGTACCAAGAGGTATGGCTACCTGGACGGCGTCCAGCTTGAGAATATACCTGTGGTGACAGGAAGCTCGTGCTGTTCCAACTGTTAAACATATGACTTCACTACTACTCCTGGTGTACTTTATTTTTGTGTTTTCTTATATAATTGGTGTTAATTTCCACCACCTCATCCATGATCACTTGAGGTAAAATGGAAGGCGGAGCGTCTGCTTGGGATTAAGGGCTTAAGATAGGGGTTCTGGGACCATCTAGCACTAAAAAAAAAGATAGGGGTTCTGGAAATCTGGACTTACTTGGGATCTTTTTAAAATTAGTGGGAATAGAAAACCCTTCTACTTCATTTGCTATTTTCTCAACTCTCCTTTCTTACCATTATTTGCAGAAAGTACCTTAAGTTTAAAACCCAAACCAGGGCAATTATTGATATAATACCCCAGGTTTTTACATAAATAACAAGTAGCTTTTAAAATCAGGCCCAGGGAAGCACGGGCCACATGACCAGGCTAAATATATTTTATGAGCATGACCTTATCTGAAGCGTCACAGAGCTCTTGATGATTGGGGTTAGGCGCTAAAAATGAGACAACCCAATGACGGATAATTTACCATAAGAATAATATCGTTCTTTATATTTAAAAAACAGGGAGTAAAACCTGGTACAACTCTGTATAGGGTTCACATGTATGATCCAGTGTAATCTGAGCATCAAAAGCATATAGTGCTTTGGCTCCATATAATATTTGAGCCTCATAAAAAACCATTTAGCAAAAGCTGAATTGGAACAATCCTTATTAAAAGAAATGTAAGAAACAACTTTTGAGCGTTGTCATCCACTCTGCACTACCAAACTCTTTTATCAAAAAAGTTTTTGATATTATAATACGCTATTCCCACTTCTTATTATATAAAGCATTCTCAACCCCTGACTTACAGAGTCCAGGGAATTAATTAAGGTAGCCAGTTGTGTAGTTTTGGTTTTACCGCTAATACTTAGTTTAAATGAAGCAGTAAAGTTGCGCACATTTCCACTCTTGTCTAATTTTGGTGAATTGATCAGATTAAATGGCGTCTGATACCTTAGTGTACAAGGGCATGAAGGCCTCACAAAATTGGGTGGACCTCTAAAGACAGTAGCAAAAGGAGCCATTGTTAAACAATTTTTGAGTCATTGGAATAGTTGCGTTAGAAAGTCAAGGGATGTCTCATTATCTGCCGTGATATTTGGCAATATAGAATGAAATGACAATTCAGCACAGCAAGAGGTAAAATTGTGATGGAGCTGATTAAAATTTTTCATAAAAAATCAGGCCTTTCCGTCATAAACTGTAGAAGACCAGTTCAGGATTCTGGTTTACATTTGCAAATAGTGTATTTAACTACTTAATCTCTTGATCTTATAAATGAACAAAATTTTTGTATGAGAGTTACTTCATCAGACTCAACAAGAAAATTACAATAGTCATCCACTTTCCGTTCAAAGCTGCCAAGGAGGAGTGCAGGGTCCTCCACAGCAGCTTCCAGAGAAGATGCATAAGAGTTCTGAGGTAATACCTTGTCTGAGCCTGATCCCAAACGCCTAACTATTCCTTTGTTCTGGAAACTAGTAGGTGGGCCAATTGTATGCTGACTGATGTAGCATCCACGTTAGAGGACATAAGTCAAGCTATAGTAGCCAAGTAGGTATTTTTACTCAGCCTTTTATTAGAAATTGGATAGATACAGGGTAGCTTAGTAGCCCCCCTGTAGTGAGCCCCACTGTAGGATACTGGCACTTAGGCATCAATTTTCACTCAATTTGATACGTGCAAACAACAATATCAGAAACTATTTAGAGAAAGTAACCAGAGTAAAAAATAACTACTAAAAACCTTAATTTCAGAAAGAGAGTTTTTATTAAATCAAAAAAAGGAATCTCCCAAAGTATCAGGTACTGTCAATCGCTTCTAAGCTCGCTCTCAAATCTACTAGTAGATTGAGAATTTTACTAAGGAAAATTAGACTCCCACCATCTAGTACTAAAAAAAATTAGACTCCCATACAAATATTAAGCTCACTCAGGTATGATCTCTCTACCAGTGTTCTCATTGGTGTATTTCGTGGTTACTAAGCAGCCTTAAAGATTGTATAATACTGGCATGATCTTCCAAATATGTCAGGGAAGCAAGTGAATATTATTGGAGGGTAATTCACATAAAATTAATAAACCAAAGTAACCAAATTCACCTAAGGTATATAGAATGACAGGAAGCTAGCCATAATATAGAAATCCCTTATTAAGAATATTTTAAGCTTACATGGGTAAAAAGCATATTGATGCTAATATGAAATATGAGGCAATAAAAAGATTGAAGCCACGGCGCTGGTGTCATTAGTATATGATAATTAGAATTGTTTAGTTGGAATCAAAAATTTGATCAACAGTACAATGGTAATTTACCCTATTAACTGAAAATCTAGTCCATGTTCCCTACCAATTGCTAAGATGGAATCAAATACTGGATCTAAAGATTAGATAAGTATAAAAGTAAATATAATTATAAACGGATGGTTGGTCAAACTATTTATAATAACCTCCTTGTGTACTTCTTTGATGAGCTAGTCAAAGTCCACCACGGCTTCCACCCTGGACTCACATTTAGGCTCAATGTTAAAGGAAGGTTTTAACTTTAATTTGGAAAATAATGGAGAAAAACTAATTGAGTAGTAAATGGCTTTGTTATAATTAAACTGTGACAAAGATAGATTGAGATCAAGTCCAAGTGGTTAGCTGCTGTGTAGCACCGCAAAAAGTGTTCCAAACATTGGTTTAATCATTCTGTCAGCCCATCAGATTGAGAGTGAAAGGCAAAAGAATGGTACATTTGATTATGAAGAGTCTTGCACAACTCCTCCCAGGATATAGATGTGAACTGTGGCCTGCTATCAGTAACGATCTCCTGGGAGCCCCCTGGGTGAAAAACGTGGGAAATAAACCGCTTGGCCATTTGTGCTGCCATTGTTGTGGTGTGACAAGGAATAGATAGGTAAACTTGGTAAACCATCCACCACTACCATAATAGTATCAAACCTGTCAAAGAGGGGTAGTTCCACAATAAAATCAACTAATAGAGAAATCCAAGGTCCCTCTGCTTTTTGGACTGGTACCAACAACTCATGAGATAATAAAAATTTGGTTTCATCCTGTTGCAAATAAGGCACTCCTTGGTATACCTTAAGACCTGAGCAGAAATTTCTATTTCAGTTATATGTATGGCTGATAATCTCAAGGGTTTTTTAATTACCAGGGTGCTTTACAGTTATTCTATCATGATTTTCCTTTAACTTTTATAGGCGAAATGGTCCCGTGAGAACTCGCAAGCATCCCTGAAACCATACCATGTATTTCTTTACATAGTGCCCTTTAATTATATCCTCCTACTTTAGTAAAAAACAATATATTATCTAAAGCTTCGTTATATCCTTTTGAAATAAAGTTTATTTGGTGAGAAATAAAATATTTTTTTGATTTGGAAGTAGAAAGAATGACCTTTCTGAACATAATATACTCCAATAAATTCTCAAGATAAGCAAGCACCAGAATGCTTAAAAGAGAGGAGGTTTTTTAAATACAATTAACTAGGGGAATTGCAGAGAGAGTCTTAAGAAACTTCACTTCCTTAAGGGTCAGTAGTTATCTCAGGTTTATAGCTCAGAGCATCAGCTAACCCATCTCCCTGCTTTTCAGTAACCATAAGAGAACATATTTTGGGCAAGGGTCTCATGCCAGCGGATTTGTTGGGTGAGGGGTCAGGACATGAGGAGCTCAGTATTAAAGCAGAGCCCAATTGTCAGTACAAACGTAGAATGGCTAGAAAGGACCATGAATATGATGGCGATAATAGTTCAGTGCTTCACTAACACAAAAAATTCCTTATTATACAAGGAAATTAATTCAGATAGAGATATTTTATAGGAAATAAATCCCACAGATGCTTCACTCAATCTTAGCCATCTTGTAACAAAGTCGCAGAATTATCAAAGCTTGAAAGATTGCTAGCCACTATAAACTCCATGATGGGATACACATGGTGAAAAACTGACGTGGAGAGCAAAGTGAGCTTCACATTAAGGAAGGCATCCTCCAGTGTAGAGGACCAATGAAGAGTTTCTCCCCACGGGCTTAATAAAAGGGTGCCTCTACCTCTGAAAGATTTGGAATGAACTTCCTAAGGAAGCTGAAAGCTTGAAAAAGCTCTCAATTCTTAAACTGATGTGGGTGTGGGCTAATCCAAAGTAACTTTATAGCTGTCTGGAGTGATCATGTGTCCTTTATCAGAAACGATGTTGCCACAAAAATTGACTTGAGACTTGAAATTTCACGCTATATCATTCTATGCATCAAGTTTACTGCTCTCAAATGTTCCACTACCTGCTGCAAGTGAATCTCATGTGATGCTTGATCGATTTAGAGCATTAGAATGTCATCCATGGAGGGTATACCACATACACCTAACAACTTACCTAAGGCTACAACATTATGACGTTGAAAACATAAGGCTTTCTAAAGCCCTTAGGGAAAAGCTCAGGAAATGGGAAGCCCTTCCTGGTACAGAATGCATTGAGCCATTCAAACCTTTTTTGATGCAAATCTGGTCAAAGGCGTTTAAGAAATACAGCTTAAAGAAGACTTTAGCCTTTGACACATAGTGAAAATTTATACCTCCAACTATGGGATTCAGAAAGATTATGTAATCATATTTAAGCTACCATAATCCACACAAGGGAGTAGTGTAACGTCCACCTTTTCCACAAAGATAAGCAGTGAGCATATCAGAAAGATACTCTAAAAAGGATCCCTTGACAAGTTGCTCTATAACCTTAACATCTAATGCTACATCTTCTGCAGAGTTAGATTATAGATTATAGAGGAAATGCGAACCAGGTCAACTATGAGCATATAATTACAAAATAAACTTATGGTGATCTGGTAAGACATTTGTTAAATACGCATCAAATAAAATTCCAACTCCTTCAAACTGTGAAGTAGGAGCGCATTGGGAGTATAATTTTAGCAGAGGTGCAAGACTAAGCTTATGTACACTGAGTCACTGTGGCTAAGTGATCAGAGTGCAACGTCCAGCGTGGTAATTTATAGTATGTGACTACTCCACAAGGACAAAGTTTCTGTATTTGTCTTTTATTTGGTTTTGACATCAAATTTTCGCCACCAACTTATTCCCAATACAATTGGGTTACAGCAGGCTTTTGATTTCCAAGAAGTGGCCAGCCAATTAGAACATACCAACTTGATAATCAAACAGACTCTGAACCTTCAGTGTGAGGATACCCTTGGAGGCTACTTCCCTAACCATACCACCAGAAAAATAATGTAACCTAAGGTAGTTAGTTAGGTTCAGATCATATTAACTCTATGAGGCCCCATGTCCACTAACATTGTTGTCCTAAACTTCCATTAAGGGGAAGAAAGAGTAGTTGAAAGCAAAAAATCTACAGAAAAATCATTATTCTATGCAGATAATTCTGCCAAGCCCAAGGTGGGATCAACTCCTGGCATAATCATGTCCCCAGGATATGTCTTCCTATTAAAGAAATGGAGTGGGATATCTTACTTCACTGATGGTTGATGGGACATAACCAACTTTTTTTGAAAATGCATACCTGTTACCAAAATTTTTCTACTAAAGATTTCTCCTTCTCCTGAGTGCGGCGAATCATGGTGGGGGTCATACAAGGATTCTCAGGGGTGATATTCTAATTTAATATTGTCTCAGAACGGCCTCTGTAAGATATAAAAATGGCTAGTTTCTTTATATAGAGTTTCTGTTGAAAATGGCATTTGTAAATTGCAGAGGCACCATACCTGACGTGATATCCATCTGTTCCTCATTATCCATCACAAATATGGCGATACTCTCTTCTGATGAGGGGTCACATTGTTCTGGGGAATAAAGTTGTGGAACCAAGGCTTTTAATTGATGTGGGATCAATAGAAACCTCGAGATTAGGCCACTGTTGACACTCAGGTTTCCCCAAGAGTGAGATCGCGGCACTGGAAGCTGCCAATATATAAACAGAGAAATAGGCCTTCTGAGAGAGGTAAATATAGGGGTGTCCACCAGTAAAACTTTAACGGCTAAATATTTTAAACATTTAAAAAATGATTTCTCAAGACCCTGCCAACCCTCACATTAATCTAAAAAGCAAGTAAGATTGCAACAGAAACCACAAATTGCAAAAGGGAACTTGGATTTTCTGAGCAGTATTTAAAGGGGTATCTACTGTTGAAACCTTCATGGATAATTTTTTAACATTTTATCAATAAACTGGCTCAGGATCACACTGATACTTGCATTTCCCAAAAAGGGAGTTAAGAATGCGACAGAAGCTGCCAGTACAAAAAGAAATTGGTGTTTTCAAGGCCAGTATTTAAAGGAGTCATCATTAGTGGAACATACACAGCAAAATTTTATGTACCTCCCTTTGGTTGGTGCGTAGAATTAATAAGTAAAGAACCAATTACAGAATGGTAGAAGGAAAGTGAAGCTCCCCAAAGTATCCATTGACCAGCTGATTACAGGCTTTTTATATAATGACAATTTACTGACGTCAAGACAGTAGGACTGGGACCCAACCAAATTCATATAAATTGGGCCTTAAAGGCAACCAAATTTGCTGGGCGCAAATGACCCATGGAATTTTTGGAAGACAGAGAACACGGGATCCTTACTAATAGGTGGCGCATAAATCTCCTATCGCCTCATCCACTCTAGACATGATTTTCTAAACTAAAAAACCGAAACAGAAGCCCAAGACATAAGCTGATGCAGCAAATTAATGACAAGAGAAGGTGAGCGAGGGCAGCTTCCATAATAAATGATAGAAGCTTTAAAATTATTAGAAGCCTGAGCAGCAGGGCCTCAAATAGTCCAAAACCACTAAAAAATCGCAGGAAGGGTGGAAGTACTACTTTGGGCAATAAAATGTGAAATCCTTGGCCATTCTGCTGCCAGATTGAATGATAAGGCTATGGTTAGAAGCACAAAAACACAGTGCACAACCAATTTACTCCATCACCACTTGGAGAAAATCCCACATGATATAAAATCATAACAAATTAAAATAGAAAGGTGGTCATCTAATATGAGGAATTTTTTTCTTCAAGAAAATACCATTAATAAAAACAGTGCACATGCACCTTGGACAGTAATTGACCTTCAGAGCTCATAAAAAACCCATGGTACCGCCATAAGGAAATATACTCTGAGCCAGCTAAGAAAACAAAGACCAGATAAAGATATATATATAAAGTTCTTTATTGTAAGGGAGATGACCAATAAAGAGATTGGTTGGGGCAAAACTAAATCAATGAAATTTTTGGGAGTCTGAACCCAGAATCACCTTATTGGACTTGAAAACGAATCTGGCCAATAGAACGAGGCTTCCACTGATGATAGTTCTATAGCTCAAGTATGCACATTGAAAAGACTTTGATTTCAACTAAATACCACCATTTTTTTAATGGATTTCTTTTAGAAAAATGTAATACGCGTAAAAAATATATTATAATGAGCCATTATTGTTTAAACTATAATGTTGAATCTTCAACCACATTTAAGTAACGTCTGGGACCCCATAACATGATTCCTAGGGATTAACCTGGCCTGCTTAGCCTTAAACATGTCGTTTATCCACTAAATACTTAAGATCAGGGAGGGCGGCCAACTTGACTCCTCTGACTAACCCATCTCTTCCATATCCTTGTAATCCAAACTACAATTATGACATTTACCCATGACATCCTAATCCATATCAAAATGAAACTTCCCCAAGATTTTCCCACTTCCTAGCCTAATAAGTATGTTTTGATCTGAGTCTGGTAACCAGACTCCCATTGACTCTAATATGTTCCTTTGATCCAGCCAAAAAAGCATCTTGTCAAGATTAGCTGTCCTTTATATCCACACACTGAGGAGGTAGATAAAGCGTTAGGCATAGGATGGATGACATGATAGAAAAAGAATGAACTATCAAGAAGTCTTCTCCTATTTTCTCTTTAGTGGTACTATCCCAAAATGCAGATGGTACTTTGCAGCCCAGTGTTAAAAACAGTTATATAAAAAATTGATGATACTTGACCCATACTGTGATGAATGGGGTCCCTTCACATTGCAACGAATCAGTTGGGCAAAAGGGCACAGGTGAGGGCCCACAAAAATAAGAGTGCTGCTGTGGTTAGGTCCTTCATTTGTCGGCTTGATGAGCAATTGAGGTATCCTTGAAATAAGGTAAGGACGATTTACACTGAGGAGAACATTTTGTACACCAGAGAGATCATACAGAGAGCTGCGACTGTTCTGTCAAAGTCCAAGAAATGGTCCATTTTCGCTCAAAATACAGGGTTCTTCTCCAAAATCCAAATAAATTTAAATTTTAAATTTTAAATTTATTGCGGGGAAGGCCAACCATGGGACGGACACTTCCAAATATGACTCAGACGAGACAAAACTCAGTACCAGGTGAGGCACCCCAGAGAAGCGATGCTATCTCTTGTTGCCAGCGGGAACGCCACTTATGGGAAGGGGAGGGAACGTGTGTAGGGGGCGTAGCCACTATTGAGCACGTGTGGAGGAAGGGGTCTGATCTGATGAACCAGACTGGGAACCAGGAGGAGACCAGCTGCCGGCGACGTGGTGGGAGATATCCAAACATCCACGCTTGAAAGTGATCCACCAAATGAGACTGGAATCTGTGGACAGCTTCAGGGAGGGTGGGGATGGATCCGGCGATGGCATCCAAGACAATCGTGTGGATAGTCCACATGGCGATTGCAACCACCAGAGCACGAAGGGAGGGTGGGAGGGGGAGGCCATTGATGAAGCAAACATATCTCTTGACAGACTGAAGGGATGTGTTTGATCCTGGCCTATCAGATGTTGGACTTCGCGCCATATTACTTTAGAGGTGGGGCACTTCTCCAGGCGGTGAAACAGCGTTCCATACTGGCCACACACGACACAGGATGAGTGTAAAGCATTAGAGCGCTCAGCTGTACGATACACCCGCCCCAGGCAGCGCCACACATGGGAACGGACTTGAGGCTGCAACAGAGGATGGTGTGCGTATTTCCAGATAGTCTTTTGGGTCTCAGTGGAATAAGGGATGTCCATCATGTCCAGGTAGTCCACCCTGGATAGGACTTGGGGTCGAATGGGGATCACGCCATCATGGATGGGTAGCCCCTGTACCTCTTGTGTGAACTGAGGAGAGGGGCGGCCTCTTTGGGTTGTATGCCCACTAATACAAATTCTCCACTCTGCGCTTCGCATGGAGAGTAGAATTCGTTTGTAGTGGGTTTTGGTCCCGTGAGGACCTGTGGCTGATGTGTGTGATGCGAGGTATTTCATCAGGGAGTGGAGGTTTGATGGATTGTTGAGGCCCAAGGCTCAGGAGAAGTAGGAGTGGGCCGCGCGGGACCAGTGTTGGGATGGGAGTGTAGGAGCAGAGACAGCCGCAATCCAGGTGCCTAGGATCTTGGCGGCATGGGCTTTGAAGTCAAGTAGGCCCATGCCACCATGATGATGAGGGCCAAACATGACCTCTAGCCGTACTGGTGGAGGGCGGCCTGACCAAAGCCAACCTTGTAGCAAAGCATACAGGGATTTGAAGAAGCTTGGGGAGAAGGGGATGGCGTGGGCTCCAAACCAGACTTTGGATAGGAGCATAGAGTTGGCAAGAACAACCCTGCCAGTGAGGGTAGTAGGGCGGGCTCTGAGAGAGGCGATTCGCTTCGTCACGTTGTCCAGTATATGGCCCTCCATTACTGCTGACGCGTATCCTCCTGCCTCCCACCACACGCCCAGATGGCGTACTGGTCCTATGGTAGGTCGCGGCACAAAGGGGAGCACCAGTGGAGCGGTGTGTTTTGAGTTAGTAAGGCGTGGACTTGGGCGAGCAGCTGGGCTGGGTTGGGAACTACTTGCTGGGGCCCAGCAGTTCTGAAACCGACCAAGGAGGATGATTTCAGTTTTGGAGGCGTTCAGTGCCGCGTTGCTTACCCGGGAATATTCCTGGATGAGGGCTTCAAGCGCGCGTGCATCTTTATTATTAGACACCCCCACCACGCAATCATCTGCAAATGCCATCATCTTGACTGGGGTTTGCCTGGCACATGGACCCCAGTGAGTTGGGCATTCACATTTTGCAGTAGTGGGTCAAGGCTGAAGTTGTATAAGAGTGGGCTCAGGGGGTCCCCTTGTCGCAGGCCCTTTTGAGGATGGACTACTTCCGTTTGGAAACCTGGGCCACGCACAGCCATTGTTGCAGATTCTGTGAGCAGCATCACCCAGTTAATGAAGCGGGGAGGTAGGCGGAATTGTTGGAGGCAGGCCCTATAGTATTCCCAGTTTACTCTATCATAGGCCTTTTGTTGGTCCAAGAATACAAGTGCCCCAGAGGCTGTGGACTGACACACATTAGCCACAGAGTGCACGTTATCCCAAATCGACCTTCTGGGGATGAAACTGAATTGTTCTGGAGAGATGGTGGCAGATGCTACAGTCCCTAAACGGTTAGCCATGATTTTTGTTAAAAATTTTGGTGTCTGTGTTTGTTAGAGAAATGGGGCGCCAGTTGGCTAAGTCTAGCCTATCCCCTTTCTTGAAGAGTGTGACTGTAAAAGCCTCATGTCCTCCTGGTAGGAGGCGCGTTTCCAACAGGCTTTGGTTGAGTGAGGCTAGCAGCAATGGGGATATGTATTTAAAATATTTTTTGTAGAACTCATATGGAATGCCATCTGGGCCTGGGCATTTTCAGTTTGGCGCACCGCGAATGGTAGTCCATAATTCGTTCGGAGTAATTAAATTCAGTATTTTTGGGTATCAGAAAATGGTGCGGATATGAGCCCTGTCAAGAAACTCCGCCATTTTGGCCGGCTGAATTGGTTCAGCTCAGTATAACTCAGAGTAATATCTTTGCGTTTCGATTGCCACTTCTGCCAGTGTGTCCACAATAGAATTATCTGATCTTCGCACCTGTGTGCAGGCCACGCTCTGGCGTGGTGCAAAAATTTTTTTGAAGAAGTATGCGGTGCACTTGTCGCCTTTAGTGATGCATGTGGCCCTGTATTGGACACAAACCCGATGTTTGTGTTGCCTTTCAAGTGCGTTGAGGTGGGCTGCTGCCTCCGCCCACTTCTGGCCCCATGCAGGGCTATATCCTGAGGCTGGAATGTTGGACTCCAAGTGGGCCAATTCCGCCAGCGCACGCAATATAACCGCTGATGTGGCTCATGAGCGTCTGGATGAGAGATGGCGATAGTGGCGGATGGTGTCTTTTTTGAAAGTTGCCCATGTAGAAATGGGGTCCACACAAAATGGTGCAACAAACGATTTTGCCAAAGTTGCCTCTTCCACCCACATGGAAAATCCTGGCGACGCAAGCTCTGGGGGGCGGATTTTGCACCAATGTGGGGCCTTTGCAACTGTGATGGGTAAGTGGTATGTTATCGAGACCAGTTGGTGGTCGGAGAATTCCATTTTCGTTGTTTTGAAGTGGGAGATGTGGGGTTGGAATTTCGCCGGTGCTAGGATAAGGTCAATGCGGGTCATGGACCTTAATTGGCTGTTGTGGATGTGGGGACGCATCATGTTTTCGAGCAGCAGGGCATGTCACGGCTGCACATCCATTAACCCAAGGGTGGCTTTTAGTTCGCGTAGTTCTATGTGACCCTGTGGGGCTTGGGGTGAGGGCGGCCACCGGTCCGTTGGTGAGGTTAGCCAACAGTTCATGTCACCGATTAGGAAAGAATCGGGGGGTAGTGGGAGGGATTTGACTGACGAGAAAAATTCCTGATGCTCTTGTGCACCGTTTGGGGCGTAAATGTTGACGATTGTATGTGCAACATCGGCCCATGAGAAGGTGACAATGAGCACTCAGTCATTTAGGAATGTTTCTGAAGATGTAAATTTGAAAAAATTGTTTTTCTGAATTAGCACCCCACAGTGCTTTGACCAAAAGGATAGGGATGGTAGGAGCATTGTTTTCCAAGCATCCTTGGAACCTCATAGACAGTGGGTTTCCTGGATGGCCAGGATATCCACGGGTAAATTATTTTGTAAAAAACTCAGTTTCCTAGCCCGGGATGGGGAGGCCTTGAGTCCGGCGATATTCAGCGTCCCTAGAGTGAAGGTTTCCCCCATCGCACCTTAGGTGCGAGGGGGTGGGCCCCCTGGCCCACCAGCCTCTTCCAGGTCCCCACGGGCTTTCACAGCAGCGTGGGTATTAGCAGCAACGCTATCGGGGTTTTTGTTAATTTTTGCGGAAAGAGTCATGTTGGCTTTGGCCTTCACTTTTTGTTTTCCTGATGTCGGACAAATTTTTTGTGGTGCGGATAAGTTTGGTGCACCGTCGAGTAGGGCAAAAAAAATTTTTCGGTTGGGATAGGTCCCAAGTTGGTTTCATCTGGGGCTTGGGTACAGCAATTGGGTGAGATCGAATCTCCCATCGGATCCTCAGATTGAGTGGCCCATTCGGCTTGGGCCTCCCAATCTGATTGGGTGATGGATTCCCGAGTTGCTTCTGCTGCAAAGGTCTCCATGTCCTCCTGGCGTTGTGAGTGTGGGATGGTGGTGGTGACCTTGGCCACTTCCTTAGCCGCAGTCCTACGGGCCTGCTTGGCCTTCTTCTGCTCCTGCGGGGAGATGGGCTTTACCAATAGGTAGCAGCCTTGTGCTCCCCACGGGAAAGCCTCTTTGGTGCTTGCAGTTGGTTTGTAGTGCGCCTCTCCGCTGGCCATGGCCACCGAGGGGTGCTCTTGGAATGTAACGCCTTCTTTAATGGGGCACGCGTGTGCCTTATGGCCAAATGCGTCACAGTGGGTGCAAATGGGGGGCGCGCTGTCCACGGTTACCCGGAATGGGTGGGTGGTGTGCCCTGCGATGTCAATAAAGGTGGAGTGTGGGATCTGGGTTAGGTCCTTTGCGATCTCCTCAGTTGGGGTCAGAACTGCGATGGCTTTGCCAGTGCACAGGTGTGGCATCAGCATGAAACGTTGCATTTCGAAAGATTGTATTTCGCCATATATAGCAAGACCATCTTTGAGGTGTTGCTCCAAAATGTCACATTTTACCGTAGTAGGCAAAAAGTCAAACGTGAGGAAAATTTGGTTTGATTTTGTCCATCTGGTGCGTTTAGTTTCGATGACCTGTTGCCCTTTGGGGAGGTTGACCACTATGCGCACCGCTGCAGCCTCGTCTGCTGCTATTTTGCTTTCAAAACCTAGGTCCAGCCAACCGCGTGACATGGAGTGAGGTGCAACGTACACCGCGGTCAGGAAAATTTTGTGTACATCTTCACAAAATTTTTCCCATAGGGCCATTTTTTGGATGTCCAGATATACACGGACTCTGAATTCCACCGACAAAAGTGGCTGGGAATGTGGCGTATTGATGTACTGGTTGCATCGTGCTTGCCACGTGAGTATCTCTGGGGAAATTGTGACCGCCGGTTTTTTTAGATTTTTTTCTATTCTGCCAGATTCTCCAGGGCGTTTTTGAACGTTAGAGGCCGCGGGCCTTCCGCCTGCTCCTCTTGCCTTGCTTGCCCAACTGCTCCCAGACATGGGCGCAGACTAATCCCCTCTATGAGATTATCAAACTAGATTTAGTCTTGAATTGAATGGGTTGCAAAAGTGTTTGCAATGAGAAAGAAAAGTTTTTTTTCCCAAAATCCAAATAAATGATATTAAAATTTAGAATTTTATTTCTGATTTTTGAGGTTTTTTTGTGTATATTAGAGGATGAAGTTGTCCTAAAAATCTTTGTCTTGTTGTATCTATATTAGAGCAGGGGATATGGGGGAATTTGTTCCCATGGAGTCTGAAGGCTGCAAACTTTCTGTGAGCCTATTTTAAGGGTATTGGCCCCAATATTCCCATCTAGGCCTGTTCTAGAACGTTCTTTGAGTTCCCCAGATGTTATGGAAAGTTTTCAACTTTCAATTTTGTTCATTGAGGATGAATCAGAGCTCAGCATTTCCATGTTGACTTTTGAAAAAATTATTACCCATTTTCCAGAAACTTCTGATCCTCTCAGTCGCTGCTCCTCTTGAATCTCATTACTTTCAAATATGGCGTAATTCAGCTTGGCAGCCCCTGATTTTCTGGGCTGCCCTTTGCCATTTCTTTCAAAATCCTTGGTTAGCAGTGAATTTGGCTCGGCAGCTCATGATTTGTTGATCTTCCCATTGCTGTAGTTCCAATGTTATTACTTTTGGCATGATTTGGCTTGGCAGCCCTTGATTCGCTGGGCTGCCCTTTGCCATTGTCATCATTATTGCTTGCCTCGGCAGATTTTAGATTAGTTGACTTTTTTGGCCTGCTCACCATTTATGTCAGCCTTGCCACCTCCACTCCAAAGTTTATTCAATTCATTGACATCAGATTTCTTAAAATGCCATTTCTAAGGGTCGTTGCCCTTATACCCTATGACTTTATTTTCAATATTTATTATTACAAGCCAAAATCCCCGCCTTAAGGGGATCAGGGCTATGTGGCAGTCAGGCAGCGCCTTCACCATCACATCATCCCCTTCAGAGGAGAGCCCCTGCGCCCCCAGTATTTCTCCACCTTCTGGGGACAGTTTGCGCAATCAGCGGCTGTTTTCCAGGAGGATTCTTCTATTGGGTAGCCTACACATTTTACCAAGTACCATTGCTTTTTGTAAGTGATCTTGGTATCCAGGATTTCCTCCAACTCGTACTCTGCCTCTCCGGGGTTGTCTGACTGAACTGGCTCCGGTTTTGCTGGTATGGACCCTTTTAATTTCTTGAGCTGTGAAACATGCAAATCTGGGTGTGCACGAGATTTTTCCCGAAATATTAACTCATATGCCACCACATTCACATGTCTGAGGACCTTATAAGATCCTAGGTTGACAAGTCCAAAAAGCCTACACTGTCCCAGGTGTGTGTATTGCTTGGCATTTATTACAACGTAATCTCCCTCTTTGAGGGGCGGAGCCTCAGAGTGATCCATATCCGTTTTCCTCTCCTGAGCCTCCACCGCCTTCTCCAGGTTGGCTCTCAATATGTTCAGCTTTTTCCTCATTCCGGTCAGTAAATCATCCACCACATGGTTTATTCCATCAGCATGTCCCTCCATCATCCGTGGGTGATAACTGTGGTTTGCAAAAAAGGGGGACATACTTGTTGACGAGTGTGTCAGGTTGTTGTATGTGAACTGTGCAACTCTCAGCCACGTGATCCAATGGTCTTGTCATGTGGTGAGGTAGCACTGTAGGTACTATTCAAGGGTTTAATTAACCCTTTATTTCTGGCCATTTGATTGGGGCTAGAAGCAGAGGAATGCCATGGTTTGATCTTGAGATTTTCCAGGAGGTGATCTAAAACCTAGAGATGAACTGTGGACCCCTGTCCAAGATAATCTGGTCCAGGAGTCTGTGTTGGGCAAGGACCTCCCTCAATAAGATTTTCCGCCATGTTCTTTACTGTGATCTTAGATGTGCATGGGAAGAACTCTGCATTTTTCATTAGTCAGTCCACTACCACCATGACCACATCATAGCCAACTGATTTTGAAAGCCCGGTGATGAAATACACACTAAAGGATGTTTACAGCATTCATGTGAATTATGTGCTTTCAAATTTAATGCAGATTTGCTTCAAGTGGGCTTTGATTTGGCACAGGTAAGTCAGTGCACAGTATACCCTCTCCCAGTTCCCAGTAGGCTCAGCCAGGAGTAATCTGGCATATATTAGATCGATTGTTTGATCCGCACTGGGGTGTCCTGCCAGGGGGTGACCATGACTTAACTCCATTACTTTGGTTTGAAGCTTGAGCGTCAGGACCCATAGGTGGTCATGGTGCAGGATGAGGCTCCCCTCCTTCCTATAGTTCTTGTAACCTTCGCTGGGATACCCTCCCTATATCTCTTTCCTGACCTTGTCTCTGAATTTGGTGCATCATTGTGCCATCTGAATACTCATTGTTAAGTCGGAGTGTTATTCCAGTATTGATGCAAACACCTGGGGAGGGAGCTTTGTGGCCATGTTGAATGCGTCCAGCGCCTCCTTTGCTAAGGTCATTTTTGGGTCCCAGCTAAGTAGGCCTGGGAGTAAGTTGCTCTCCCCAGGCTTTTATTCTATCTTGAAGTCATATTGTGACAGCTCTAGGTGCCAGTGGGCTTGTCTCTGGTTCATCATACAGGGTATCTTGTGGAACTTAAGGGCACTGTGGTTGGTCCAGATCATGAATGAGTGGTGCGCATACAACAGATGATGCAGACATTCATCTAGTGCTGTGACAATATCCAAGAGTCCCTTGTCATAGATGAGGTAGTTTGTTTCCGCTGGTAGCATCTTCCTGCTGAAGTAGCATATTGGGTGCTCCAAATTTATCCTCCACTATCTGCAAGAGGACCGCCCCAATGGCGAAATTAGACACATTTGTATCCACAATGAATGGAAACTCAGTGTCTGTGTGCACTAAGACTGGCGCTTAAGAAGGCCTCCTTGATGGCCTGAAACGCCATCTCTTCCTCCTCTCCCCATCAGAAAGGGACTTGACTGGTCAGTTGGATAAGTAGGAATGCTGTTCTTAGATGTCCTTTGTGAATTTCTTTCAGGAAATTTAACACCCCTAAGAAACTGCACACCCCCATTTTATCTTTTGGCGCTGCACACTCCTTCACCACTGTCAGCTTGTCCGGGAAGATGGCTGTTCCATTTTTGATTACAACATTACCTAGGAAGGATACTGAGACCTTGTAGAACTTGCATTTGGAGAGCTTTAATAGCAGGTTAGCCTTGTCCAGCGCCCTGAGGACCTTCCTGACGTCCTCTGTGTGCACCCCATGAGACTTGGAGAACACCAGGATGTTGTCCATGTATGCGACACAGTTTTTCCCAATCAAGTTTCCCAGGGCATGGTCAATGGTCCTCTGGAAAATGACTGGGGCGTTCTTCAGACCAAATGGCATGACATTATACTCATATACCCCTAGGTGACACTTGAAAGCCATATATTGCTGGTGCACAGGTACCACCGGCACTTGGTTGAAGGCATCCACCAGGTATAACTTTGAGAACACGTGGCTTCCAGCAATTATCTGAGAGATGCTCACTATCAGTGGGATGGGGTAAGGGTCAGTTTCGGTTATGGAGTTCAAATGGCAGTAGTCGACATGGGGTGGAGCTCAACATTGGCCTTGGGGACCAGGAGGATGGGAAGCATCACTGGGGATTTTGAAGGCACAATCATCCCTCGCTCCAACATATCCTTTATGTACTGATCTAGGGCCTCCCTTACTCTGGGTTTCAGGGGATACACTGGGCTTCCTTTCAGGAGCTCAGCATACCCTTTGAACTTGAACGAGAATGCAAAAGGTCCTGTGGAGCGCAAGTTGTATCACACTTCTCCAGAACAGGTATTCATAGTCTCTGAATTCCTCAGGTACCTTTTACATCTCCGTTCCTAGTTGCACTGAGTTCACGCCTGGCCTACTCATGCCCACGATAAAAAATTCTAATATTACATGTTCTTGATCCTTGTGGGTGAAGCGTCATCTGGCCCTCCTCTAGATCAAAGTGTGTGGGAGTACTTGTGTCACCATCTCATGCCCAGAACTATGTGTTGGGGCAGGTTCTGAATAGCGCAAAAGTTATCCCAGAAGTGGTGGAGTCTCTGTTGAAGTTTGATATTGGGCTCAATCCCCCAGCACTCAGACAACTTGGAGGTGTCCGCAAGAGTCATGATACCCTTTTCTTGTCTTTAACTCTCAAATTCTTGGCTAACTTACAGTCCAGGTAGTTTTCTTCAGCTCCAGTGTCCACTAGCGCCCGCAGGTTTTTTGAAACCTGACCCCTTTCCTTTCTCCTTTCACCTCAGAGTGAGCGGAACAAACCTTTAGAGGATCTGTTTCCTTTTACTGAGAGAAGAGCTGTGAGTGGAAGTTGAGTGAAGGTTGTAGGTGGGGACATCCGTGATTCTAGGAGTTGCTGGTTCAGGAGCTGCAGGACGTGGGGGAGTTTCACTGGAGCCCACCTGCTATTGTTGCTCTACATGGTTTGAGATGGGCTCTGACTCCGCAAGTCATCTGCAGATTCTACTATGGTTCCCAGGCATAGAGGTCCTGGCTTGGGCCAAGGCTAGCTGTTTCTCTACCTGGTAGTCAACCGTGATCTCATCCTTCAAGGTTGCCCCCAGGCAGGTAGCAGCCATAGATTTAAGGGATGTCCGGGCAAAGATTTTATCTAAACATCTGTGCTTGCTGGGAAGGAGTCACTTTCGTGGCTTTAGATAGGGCCAGAACACCTGAGCATAAACCTTAATGGCCATTCTCCCTTATCTGAGGGCCAAAGCGCTGACAAGGTAGCATCCTGAGTGTCATTTGGGGTGGCAGCTCTTTCAACCAAATGGAGGCAGTCCTCCAAAGAGGTTGGAAGGGTCAGCTGTGTTTTCAAGAGGTTGATAAGCTAGATGGACTGGTTCTTAAGCAGATCCGCTATCACCTGGGAGATTTGGTGGGATGCTGCTGTAGTCTCCCCAGTGGCTGCAGTAATGCGGGACTGCAATCTGAGTGAGAGAAGGTACTATGCATTACACTCAACTCCTCCGGGGTCAGTGCTTGTCTAAACTTGGATGCAGTGTCAACATGTTGGACATAAGCATCGGATTTCCCCTTGGATGGGAGGAGGCGAGTGGCTTCCATTAGGGGGAACGGATGGATAAGATAACCATCAGGAGAGTAGTTGTGTGCTCATACCAAGCGAGTAGGGCTCTCTTGTATGGTTCTCCTATCCCATACCATAAAAGGGAGATGAAATTAGAATATTTTCGTCTTACGTGATGAAAAGGGTCCCTCCACATTGCCACAAAACAGTTGGGCAAAAGGGCCTGGTGAGAGCTCACAAACATGAGAGTGCTGATGTGGTTAGGTCCTTCATTCGTCTGCTTGATGAGCAATTAAGGTATTTTTGGGATATGGTAAGGATGATGCTTACACTGAGGAAAACAGTCTGTCCACCAGATATAGAATACCGAGAGGCGACTGCTCTGTCAAAGTCTGAGAAATGGTCCAAGTTTCGCTCAAAATCCAGTGTTCTTCTCCAAAATCTAAATAAATGATCTAAAATTTAAAATCTCATTTTCTGATTGAAAGTTTTTTTGTGTATATTAGAAGACGAAGTTGTCCTAAACACCTTCGTTATGTTGTATTTCTATTAGGGAATGGGGATATGGGGGATTTTGTTCTTATGGAGTCTGTGGGCGGCCGGCTATCTGTGGGCCTATTTCGAGAATCTTGGCCCATAATATTCCCATCTAGGACCATTCTAGACTGTTCGTTGAGTGCCCCAGGAATTATGGAAACTTTTCCACATTTAATTCTGTTAATTGAGGATGAATCAGAGCAGGCATTTCAGTGTCAACTTTTAGATTAATATTCATTAGCTTTTTTCTGGAAACTTCTGATTTGCTCAGCCACTGCTCCTCTTGACTCTCATTACTTCCAAAGTTGGCGTAATTTAGCTTGTCAGCCCCTGATTTTCTGGGGTTCCCTATGCCATTGCTCTCGATATTCTTAATTAGCAGTGGATTTTTCTTGGCAGCTCCTGATTTGCTGAGCTGTCCACTTCTGTAAATCTTGATGTTACTGCTTTTGGCATAATTTGGCTTTGCAGCCCTTGATTAGCTGGGCTTCCCTTTTCCATTGTCATCATGATTGCTAATTTCAGCAGATTTTGGGTTAATGCCTTTGATTGGCCTGCTCACAATTTCTTTCAGCCCTTGCCCCCTCCTCTACAAAAGTTTAATTTATTGTTGGCATCTAATTTGTCAGAATGCCATTTCCAAGGGTCGTTGCCCTTTTAACCTACGACTTTATTACTTTTATCAATGTCTTTATGAGCCCTGATCCCCGCCTTAGGGGGGTTGGGGCTATGTGGCGGTCAGGAAGCACCTTGACCATCACACATACCAGCTTTCACTGAAATAATCCTTCACTCAAGCCATTGCAAAGCACTAGGTATCATCAAAGCTCAACCTGATTAACGCTTTAATCTGGTGAGGGTAAAAGGCTGGGAAGAAGTAGTTCACAAACACCTGGACTAGACTAGGGATTCTTCATTTCAATGTGATGCATTTTGGGCAAAGATCGCACTGTCTACTTTATTAACATCATATTGATGATGTCCTTGGTGACAAATGGTTTATATGCACTATTGCCTATATATTGATATAATAAACCACTCCCTAAGCCATGATAAGCATAATATTGACTTAAAAGCTGTGAAGGCGGCCATAAACAAGGTATGACTCTTTGTAAAGCCTTCAAAGTATGAATTCTTTAAGGATTAACTAATCCTCTTGAAAAACATAATATAAAGGATGGATATGCAAGGATCTTTCAATCAAATTGGAGGCCATCTAATATTGGCTGACCCCACCTTCCAGGAGCAGCTCTGGAGCTTACTTAGTACTGAGAATTTTATAGGATGTTCTCTCTGACCCTCTCTTAGTTGGTCACATCTTTCCTCACATCGACTGGAAAAACGCTACCTTAAGATGTTTAGGTGAATGCCAACAGGAAATTTAAAAATGTTAAGAAGGTTTTGTCTGTCAGTCCTAGTTCTTTTTATACTGACACAGCAAAGCTCTAAATTGTGGCCTGTAATGCCTCGCCAGTCATTATGGATGAAGTGATATTACAAGAGCACAAAGGAACAGATAACCCTGTGAAGTACTCTTCCCAGAATTTTTCCTTCATGGAACAGGCATGGTCCATTTATAGAAAAGAGATTTCAGCAGCAGCTTGGTCTCTTACCTACTGTAGATAACTCCTTAAAGAAAACATATGAGATTATAGTTCTCACCAATCATAGATCTTTGTTCTATCACCAAAAAATCCAGAAGCTGTCCTATCGCCAGGTATGAACCTACTTGGATCTCTTCAATTTTCCCTTTGAGAATGATTTTATAAAGGCATTGTACGTCCATCTTCTAAGTTGAGCTGCAAATTTTCCAAGGCATTAGTTTTGAGGGGTGCCTGTCTTAGCTCACCACATTGTGCCCCCTTTTAAAACCTTTGCCCTGGCTCCTGTCACAGTATATTGCGCAGATCTGGCCTCAGAGGCACCCATGAATGCACAAGTCTTTGCAGACCATTTATGTAGATTAAATAATTAGAGTTTTTTAAAGACCTGGAAATTAAAAAAATCAAATAGCCCCTTTATGCGTTAAGATATGATGGTAAGATATTTTGAGACAGGATTATTCGTATCTCCCTGAGCATACAGGTGTTTTAAATTTCACCACGTCCCACCAAGCAGTGGGCTGTCCAGGATCCAAAAAGTGTGCTAATTGATGAAAAAGGCGTACAATTAGCCAAAGTTCTCTAAGTAAAATCCAGTTTGATTAGCAAACTGCGTCATATGCAATCACTCTAAGTCCAACTAATCAGGGATAAAGGATTCTCCACCCACTGAACCATGCAGAAGGCCCCTAGATGTTAGTCTTGGTGTATATCATTGTGGATTTTCTACCTTTAAAAGGGTTTAATATGTAATGGCGATTGCAGATAAGTTCACCAAGTTTTTGTTGTTCATCTCATGTCATAAGACCATAACGTCAGCAGAGAAAGCAGCACTTCTTATTACCTACATATTCTCCATGTTTGGAAATCCAAAAGAAACTATAGAATCGCAAAGCTCAATTTATGGCCATGTTTTAGATAAATTTTTATGACCTCTCAGCATTAAGCCATGCTGTTTTCTGGCATATCAGCCATAACCGGATGGGCAAACTGAAAGGTTTAAGAAATTTTAGAGTAAGATATTGTGTTAATAAGCCTCCCAGGATATCTTAGCTTAAGGCTTTTCTTTAGCACTTTCCTTCAACAACGCGTTGCACTCCACCACCAGGTTCTCTATATTTGAGGCATCTTGGGGTATAACCCTCATTTCAAGATTAATCCACGCTTAATCTCAGTTTATCTCACAATGTAATATCGTATTACCCACATCTAGAATACCCAAATTCTTGTTTAAAAGCATTTATTAAGAGCCATTGAAGTTTTTAAGAGGTTTTATAACTGGAAGTGGCTTTGAGGGAATAATATCTCGGTTGGCTCATTTGTTATGCTGACATCAGTCACATGAATATGAAGGTCACCTAGTAAAAGCTGGGTGTTAAGCGCTTAGGCCTCTTGAATTGAAACTTTCTGGGTAAGATGGCATACTACATCAAGCTTCCTGCCTTCATAAGCAAAATAATGTAATTCATTTTTCCGATTTTCCCATATTTGGGGGAGTGACTCATGACCCCAGAACCTATCATTGTGGGGGATTCTCAGGAGCCAGATGTTGAGGCGACACTGGCATTAAGAAGATATAGGAGATCTGTACAGTACCTTATCATATGAAAAGGCTACTCTACCAATGAAAATAGTTGGTTAAGAACGAAGGACTAAGTGAATTGTAAGGAGCTAGTGGCCAGAAATAATGAGCCACATCCTGAGGCCTTCTACCCTTCTAATAAAATCGTTATTACTCTTGCCATTAGAATCCAAGTAAGTCACAAAAACTACGCCATAGTTCATTTACTAGGAGAAAAGATCTTTTTTGATCAGAATTAAACCATAATCTAATTCTGAAAACCTAATCTCTTGGTTTAGATCGTCAAAAGTTCGTTTACTGACACAAGAGAGGACCAAAGACTCCTGTAGATCCTTTGGTGCAACTTGGTGACTTGGACCTTATTTTTTATGAGCGGTGAGTCACTTCTATTTCCCCATATCTCCCCATTTACATCCATTTTCTGCTTCTATCTTTGTGTTGAAAGATCAAGGGGGTCAGAAAGGAAGAAATTTAGATCAATGGCCACCAGCAGAGCCCCCATACTCAGCCTACCTCACCCTAAAATCCAACACCCCTACTAAACTTGAAAATATAATATCAAAACTAGGAGAAGCCTTAACAAAGTCAGAGGAACTGGTTAGGGTCACCAAACACAAGTATACAGATCATAGATACTATTTTAAGTCAAAAGTTTGTCCCCAGGAATTCTTATTATAGAACAATTGACAAAATCAACTCCTCAGGAGAAGAATATGTCAAGCACTAAATTATGGAAAACCACTCAAGTTTGGATTCTTGAAAGCGCCTCCACCATTTATACAAAATCCGCTGTCAGATCTTTATAACCTTGTATGTATGATATCTAAAAGCTACTCAAACACAGGCTGCTCTTCTCAACTAGTCAAAATTGGAATCATTGAAGTGAGGGCATAATCTAAGCCAGCTCCAAGCTGCCCAAATATCCTTTTTCCACCAAGTACAAAAGACTTAAGACCTGCCTAAAGTCTGTTGATGGTTCATCCACTTATCAAGGTTTCAAATATAGATCCTATTTTTCAATTTCTCTTCATGGAATCCACTGGATTACTACACTTCATCAAATTTCCCATTTAGTACAGCAAAACAAGCCGCATTCAACGTTCTGTACCTGGTGATCCTTGAGTGGGCACTCTGATTCTTCAATTTGGCAGCTCACCACACACTTGCAAAAGTCATAAAGAGTTGTGCTCCAATATTGTTTCATCAATGCGCCATGCAAATGGCTACCCAAAATTTCAGATTAAGTATGTTGACTCACCACTTGTTCAGTGTGACTTGGCAACAAAGCCTCACAACCCATTGTTTGTGAAGGCCATTGTCATCCAACTAATCCGTCCCTAAGACCAATATTGGTTTGGCACAATCTGGACAATACAAGACCTTCAAACCCGCCAATTTTGAAATGTCAATCATGGGCAATATACGCCTAATTTACGACAAGGAGGAGGGACTCAGTCACCTGATTATTTTGGAGATTCAGTATTGTGGCAATCTACTCCAGTTTATTTATGTAATTCAACTTTCTGTATTAATACCTTTTCTGAATCCACATGGAAGTTTTTCACCCAACCAACCATGAAATGTTCTCTTCAATTTCACCATTAATACACATCACACAAACATGATTTGATCTACAATTCTGATTATCATTATTGTAAATCAGCACCTCCTTGTGAGCCTATTGGTTATCAAAATTTAGGGAAGGAACAGAGGATTCTAGAACTAGTGCTAGAAGCTAGCAATTGCCAACTCAAGAGGAGTGGTAATCCTCCATGCCTCTCCCATTCTTGAAGGTTGCCCAAATAAAATCTGTGGTTGTCACATTTCAGCCATTTGGTTTGCTATAGAGACTTTGGTATATTACTAAATTTAGTTATCTTCTACAGGAAGTATAAGGTGTCCCTCTACAGATTATTAGGATGCTATACTACTTAAATTCTGGGCTTTTCACTAGGTGTCATACAGTAAGACTGGAAGCCTAGTATTGCTTAAATTAGTAGAATATATGACAATATTCAGAAAAAGAGATAGCAAGTTAAGTGAGCTTCATCTAATGCGGTGAATGGAATCCCTTAGAACTTTCAAAATCAGTCTTTTAATAAGGTCAAGTAAGGGCTCGCAAGGAGGAGTGAGCGCTAAAGGTAAGGTCCCTTGTACATGGTCAGAATCTACATGTGAGCAGCCCTTAAGAGATGATAAGTACAATACTTAGGGAGAGAAGGAGGGTATGGCCTCATGAATGTGCGTAAAAGGTTTCAACAGCTTCATCAAAGCTTGAGGGGTTATTCATTTCCCCTTTCTATCCTAGTTGATTAATTTGTTAAAATGATTTTTAAAATTGCAAAAAATTAATTTCATATTTTTAAAACTTTTACTGAAGTTTATAAAAGACAAAATTGCTAAAAGCATATTTTCCTGTTTCAATTTTTAACTTTCATAGGTGAGGATTTGATATTTAAGGCACTTTTAGATTGGTGTATCCGCCCGTAGGTTGGGACCACCTAGTGCTAAAAAATATTTAAGGGATTGTTCCTGAAGAGTCTGCGGGCAGCTTGGCAGTTACTATTTTAAAAATTTGTATTTGATCTTCCTATCTAGACTTAATCTAGAACCTCAGACAGGTACTTTTGTTATTAACAAAACTTTTACATTCAATTTCTCTTATTTTATAGGCCTGTCATTCTATTCTCATTCATGTTATTTATCAAGGAAAGCTGACCAGGGGATGGACATTACCAAAACTAAAACTAGACTAAAACTAATGTAACTACTTGATTCAAACAAAACGCCCTAATGAGCGGGTTGATTGAAACGCTTTTAAAAAACAAACAGCCAGGTGGGCAGTGGAAACCGTTTATCCCTCCATGGCGGAAGGGGAGGGGGTGGGGGGCTCATCTTCAGCAGCCTCTTTGGAAGCAGCTTCTTACTCCCATAGTAGAGTGCGTGTCATGACAGACAGTAATGGCGTTGGGGAATCTGCGGCATGGGGTCTAATATATTTAATAATTAAAATTTCATGGAAATTGACAGCTAGGTAAATGGCACTGAGATATTTGGTTAAAGCTTTTTCAGCTTTGATGCGGGCATCTGGGAGTTTAACAAATGTGGCAATGTTGGTTCAGGTTATTTTTGTTTTTGGATCCGTGCTACAGTTGTCACGTTCTGGATAGCATCGTTAACATTTTTGTGTAGCTGGTTTACTGTGATTTTACTTTTCAGGGCTTAGGGTTGTGGGGATGACAGGAAATGGAATTCCTCCTGTGAGCATCGCTACTGATTTAGCGACAGCTTTATGCAGGGGGTGACAATCTGGTGTTGCAGCTGCTTTTACTGAAAGCTGGTGATCACAGCAAAATGATTCAGCATTCTGCTGTGGGGTTTAAAGTTGAGGGGAATATCTAGCGTCCCATTCTGCATCAACAAACTGCTCAATTTGCAGAAATTATTCTTCAATGAACTTACCTGATTTGTCAATCTCAGCCAATAACTCCCATGAGTTTTAGTTGAATTGAATTTGGGGAATCAGCGTATGGTTGAGGTTTGGTTGATTCATTTGAGGAGGCATGGGATCAAACTGGGCTTCAATCTGATGCTTGATTGGAGGAATTGTTTGTGGCCCGGGAAGAGGAGGAGGCTGATTGGTGGCTGCAGGTGCAGCTGCAGCTTCCGCTTTTGGGGGTGGGGGAGGTAGGATTGTAACCCATACTGGAACTTGTACAGGGTGGGCAGCGGATTGGAGGTCAGCGGATGAGTCATCTGATCCGTTGGAGGTGGTTGAGGAAGGGCACTTTCATTTTGAGTGGTCCAACTTGAAACATGATGGACAGATCATCCGCCCACCTTTGACGTGGGCATAAACGGATGGTCAGGCGCTGAGGGAATAATGGTGCACAGAGGAATTGCCACCACAATTTTATTAAATTCAGGGCTGACCATGGCATATGGCCAAGGCCCAGCAAGTCGTGTGGCCCCATTTGGGACCACAAATTGTAAAATGGGGTTGGAGCCATAGGCTGCCAAACCATCCATCAGCTCCTGGTGGAGCACTTCAGGGGGGAGGTGGGTGGGCAAACCAGCAAACTGAACCACCAAGGTGGTGTCCACTGGGAGCCAAGTCTAAGTTGTGGGAAGAGGGGTGCCCTGGAATTCTAGGGGCACAGTTTCTGCAGTGGCAGCGTTAGCTTTGCAGGTAAAGCCAAGGTCAAAATACCCCTTGTAGGGGCAGAAATCTATGAATCAGCGGGTGTCATCACTGACTGTACCACTTTGATAATGGCTTGGTCGTGGTATGGGAATAGTTTCCCATATTTGACCCTTAGGCCATAGTGCATGTTGCTCTGTGGGAGCACTAGGGGGCAGTGAGGTACCGCTTGGGTATGAGCAAGTTGGGCGTCAAGATCCTTGGGCGGAACAAATTGTCCCATAGGTTTGGAATGACAGAATGAAACAGTCCTAGCGCGTTTTTCTGCCAGACGGAAAATGGCAGTGGGAGTTTCACCTCTGCCCCACGCTGGAGCAGCCTGTGGAGAATCTGAGGGCATCAGAGTGAAGCAACAATGGGCAAATTCAATTTGATTTATTAATTCATGAAATATTTTCTTATAAAGTAATGCCAAGTGGAAAAAGATTCCATTTGCATTCAAATTACAAGATTTTAAAAAATTTAAAGTAAATTTAATGACATTTAAATCTATTAGATTGCCATTCGAAGTGACAAGCTTTGCCATTGTAGCTTTTTGTTTATTTGATTTAATTTTATGGCATCTGATCTGTCAAATTGTCATTTCCAAAGTTTACTGCCTTACTAAGCCACCCGTTGAGCCAAAATCTTCATAATAAGAAAGATTAGGGTTATGTGGCGGTCAGCCAGTGCCTTGACTGTTACAGAATGGCCTACACCTTAGGCCTGTAATTCAGACGTCTATAGTAAAACTTTGAATTGCAACAGCATATTCAAAAAGTTTTTACTTTAGAAAACATAAGGTTCTAATTTAATCTTCCTTCATAATAAACTTAGGTGAAATATTTAGTAAAGAAGGACAATTTAACCAGTACTTACTCTTCATTAGAGACAAGCACATATATTCATACTTTGTCAAAAATTTAGGCAAAAATTCTTCGTCATTGTAATCACAGGGAAACACATAATATTACACTTGCAAAAATACCATCAATGGAAAAAGAAGGACTCAATCTATTTACATATGATATAAAAAATTTAAGTTAAGAATAATATATAGAACATTCTAAGGCTTTTCTAGTAAAGTTAAAGCCTCAACATGGGGTTTTTATTATTTATCTAATACTCCAAACTCCTCTTATAACTTTTAATTTTTATTTATGGACAATGTACAGATGAAACTATTTTTTTATATGATTTAAATAATATATATGACTAACAAATGATCAGTTGAATCCTAATAAATTACATTGATATCAAGCCAACAAGTTAGGAACAAATTTTTCCCTTAGCAGTCCACTAACCTAAGAGATCTAATGCCCTTTCTTCGCATTTCACCTTTTATTTTATATGAAATGCTGCATTTTTCACTGTAATTACTAGCTCCAGCATAGTATAGCTAATCATTTTTGATTAACCCTAATTCCTACTGTCAGAAGTGAACGGAGTTTTGTTAGTCAAAATGAAGCACAACTGGTGGATAATCTACAATCCTCTCAAGGAAAATCCATGGAAGTGGAAGCTGCTAACAGTGTCACAAGCACTAAACTCCAAGGTATGCTGCTAAAGGCTCAAACCCTCCTGATTCTGCCAAAAATTTTAAAATTATTGCCAGTCAGGGATTTTCAGAACCTACTGAACTAATTGTGAAGGATTGTACAAGGAAAAATTTACCATATTCTGATGCATCAGTCCAGAAAATTCCGTACCCTACAAAATCCCAAGTCTTGACTAATATATAAGAATGTCCCTAAATTTTGAAAATAAAGATTATTCATATTTTTTGCACAAAATTGCCTAGTTTTTATAGAGGTTTACCTGCTTGATAGCAGAGATTTGCCTTGCTAGAAATCATTTTTAATCAAAAGATTTGCCCTAGAAACTTAAGTCTAAAAGGTGTTTTGGCTGGGTAATCTTCTTTCTGCTAAACATCACTTTTTGAAAATCAATTCAGCCTGAAATTTAGCTCCACTAAAGAGATTTACAAAAACCATTAGCAAATATGGCGGGAAACCCCACAAAAGGACCCGCAGGCTATGCTAAACGAGCCAGCACCACCTCTCAAATGAAGCAACCCTCGGTTACCCACCTCAGGGTCAACCAGAATCACCCACTCTCAATCAGCAGCCATGAAAGCAGGCACCACCCCCCAACCTGGAGCTACTTCAACTAGCGCCAGTTCACCTGATCGCACTTCTGAAACCTGCACGCCTAACAGCTCTGTGTGCGCTGCCTCCCACCAATCCGCTGGGCCCCCTCCAACCAAGGAGGCCATCACCCACACTGTTTTAATGGCACCTGCTCAGTTGAATGCAACTCAGCCCATCCAGGCATTCACCTCCCCCATAGTGTCAGCTAATTCAGCCCCATCTATAATTGCTGACGCCATGTTTCTGGCTCCCTCCATGAGGGGCGATACCCAGCTACCTGGCCCCCAAACCCTCAGATGTAAGGTTGGATTAGCCGCACATTCTGGTTCACTAAGCACCAAATTGGGACAATCTTTTCTTCCCAATGAGGATTCAAATGGTTCGGATTTTGGTACTTCACAAGTTCCAATCTCACCTGTCCCATTTAAACCCCATGATTGGCACTTCTCAAGTCGGCACTTTATCTCCATATGCTGAAAATGACCAATTCACCAATCAGCCAGTGAGTTTTGCCCACGAAATCACAGCAAATACTTGGGCTGAAATTACCCAAATAGATTGGGATGGTGATGAAACATCGCCCTCCTCCCAATTGGCTGGAGTTAATTCCAATCTGGATGGGCCTCCCCAATTTAGAGAAGCCCAACAATCACCTGACCCCAAACCCTTAGATGTAAGGTTGGATTAGCCGCACATTCTGGTTCACTAAGCACCAAATTGGGACAATCTACTCTTCCCATTGGGGATTCAAATGGTTCGGATTTTAGAACTTCACACCAGTTCCAATCTCACCCGTCTTATTTAAACCCCATAATCGGCACTTCTCAAGCCGGCACTTTATCTCCATATGCTGAAAACGACCAATTCACCAATCAGCCAGTGAGTTTTGCCCACGAAATCACAGCAAATACTCGGGCTGAATTTACCCAAATAGATTGGGATGGTGATGAAACATCGCCCTCCTCCCAATTGGCTGGAGTTAATTCCAATCTGGATGGGCCTCCCCAATTTAGCGAGGCACAACAATCCCCCTCAATTTAATATGACGCCAGCAACTGCTGTAACATTCCAGCAACAAGGGAACTCCACAAACTTGTTCAAACCACCAGCTCACACTCAACCTGCGATTGCAGCCCAAAGCAAACACAAACGTACCAAAGGAGCCACTGGGTCGTGGCAAAAACCTCTGGCACCAACGCTACCCAAAGCTGATCCCCGTGAAGTGGCATTTATTGCTGATGTTAAGAAGAAATGGGCTGAAACTAGAGCGCAAAAAGCTCTACCTCGCTCAACCCTCTCCCACGCAATTCGCCTTTATTATGGGCATAACCCTGTTGAATTCTATACAGAGGATTACTTCTCATACTTTGCAGCGATTGCGGAGACATTCCCAATTAACACCACCATCCATGAATCAGTGGAGGGACACTACATCGATGTGGGCTTCACTGAAGCTGCCCTTGCTGACCATGCTGCCACCCTCCAGGTCATTATTCCACGTGGATCTCTTCGCATCTCCCGCACACGCTCTCACCTGGAGAAAATTTCATGGGTTACTTTTTCCAACCTACCAACGACTGTTGATCCTGAGTCTCCTAAACTGGCTCTCCATCGTGGTTTAATGGAGTTTGGGTTTGTTCTTTCAGTGGACTTTAGCTTCCCCTCTTACTATGCTCCCACTCAAAGAGCTCGCACTGCTAGGGCGTCGTTCATCCCCTCCCCCACTGTATCCCGCAACATTGAGGTTATTCCTCGTGTGGCGGTAGTTGGGGCATGCCCTGAGATCTTTTTTGTCAACCCTGATCAGGCGCGCCCCCGGTGCTCATGGTGTAACGCCCTTGGACACTTGTATAGTGGCTGCACAGCTCGAAAACAAGCCCTCTTAGCCACCACCCAGGGGCCTAAACCAGGCCAAAAATGATCCCACGTGGCCGCAGCAGCAATTCCACAACCCATACAATGGGTTCCCGTTCAAGACCTGTCCCATGAGGCCTTACGCCTAGCAGTTGAAACAGCTAACCCCACTATTGGTATGGGATACCTTCGCGCTCATGCCCCCCTTCCAATGGGCACCCCTCCAATCTCCCAGAGTCAACTCCCTCTCTCACCAAGATCAAGGCATCTCCCACAGGGTGCCCCTCGTC
>JAKSZP010009801.1:0-51982 GCA_022478985.1 Massospora cicadina
ATTTATAGGGTGCGTTGGGACTCAGTGCCTTTGGGATCATTGGGGCCTCATCCGATCAGGATCTTTACTGATCTTCTGGAATGTCCTCCTCATGGGCGTCCTTGATGGATAGCATCGCTCACCTGACTGGATGAGTGGAGATGCCGCCCCTTGTGACTCAGGAATAGGTGAGGATGATTCTGAAATAGATTTAGCTCGGGTAGGTTCAATGACCAATTCAGCACGCCTTATTTGAAAGATAGGAATTCAATACAATTATCTCAAATACCAACAGCCCTGTATATCATATTTTAATCTGTGGACCACTTTTACATGTACGCTGAAGAGGGTGTCCATGATGCTCAGCAGACTTATGCCTAAGCCCTTTTTAGCTAAGCGTTGAAATTTAAAGCCACATTGGCAAACTCTCAGACATCTTGTTACCTCATATTAACTGAGCTACTAAGATAGAGACCATTAATTTATTACTGCTACTATATAGTTTGCTGTTGAAAATTTTGCTATTTTGCATCTTAGTTTGGCAAGTGTTCTAGGCCAATTTTATGATGACTGCTAATCCTTGCTCTTATAACATCATCAGCTATCTTTCTGTAAGTTTGCACCAGCAGTTCCTTAACCAATATATCAACAACACACCAGGTGGAATAGTGATATTGGTAGGTCAGTCCCTACACCCATCCTGGTGTGGACTGCGCCCCAATCTATTTAAATCCCTATCCACTGGGGTTACTCCAACCTTCTGTTACTCGATGTTAAGCAATCGTTGGTAATCCATGTGGGGACATCGAGTAACAGAAGGTTGGAGTGGTAATGCTGACCACTCCCTAGATGCACTCACTCAGAATCTATCCTTGAGGATCTTTAATCTTAACTTTTTATTCACCAAGTGTCAAAGTCAAATTTAAATAAAAAGGTTTTAGGAAGAAAGATCTTTATTTCATAGGGCATTCAGGTAATTATACTAAGGATTCTGGAAAGACCTATGCCCGTATATTCATTATCTTGATAAAAACTTCTGGAAAACCCCAAAATTCCACCCTAACCAAAAACCTTGGCATTGATCGCTGGCAACAACAATTTAACTATATTCAGCATAAATAGCCAGCCAAACCTTTTAATTAAGGCTTAAAAATTATAAACTAACAATTATACTGACATAAATTCGCCAGTAAATCCTTATGAGACTTATTAAAAACTAAGAATTTATCCTTGGCAATTAACTTCAATAGATCAGAACATAAAAAAGCTATTGAATTTGGTGTTGATGCTTTTAAAACCGCCGTACATCAAAAAGCTAGCTTTGACTGATTGGAAAGAATATTGAAAAATTTTAAAATCTTAAAAAAGCTAATTTTATGGAATGCTTTAACGTATTGGGAGAAAATGCAATAAGTTAACATAAGTTAGTTATGTTGGCAAGGGTGCCTGGCGTAGATAAACACATCTGCAGGAATATAAAGTATATGATCTAGATACAAATTGGAGCATATCCAAGTGTAACCATGCCATATTCTCCTAAAGTAACACCTACGCCAGAAGCTAAGATTTGCAGTGTTTAACTTAATAATGTACAATCTCGTGGAGAGGTCATCAGTACATTCTCTCATCACACAGCATTGTTAGAAACAAGAACGTTAGCGAAATTTGTCGCCAGACATCACTGATAATGCAAAAAACTGTTGGTGTTGTATGTGCTGAAATTGACAGAAGTTCGTTGTCAAAAGATGGGGACAACTCACACAAGGTGGTAGCAGCTCTCCTCGCCAAGGCAAACAATGGCAAGCATAAGTGGACTGACAGCATCCCACTCCAAAAAAACCAATCATGGTTATAAGCCACCTCCTAACATCTAGCGCTTTCCTTTGATAAGTCAATCAGCACACCACAAAACATCCCTTTAGTTAGCACAAATGTTGTAATCTCCTAAATCTGCATCATTAGGTGCTTTTCAAGTGTGCCAGCCCAACGGTATGATGACTGCTAACCCTCGCTCTTTCACCATCATCAACTGCCTTTTGCTACCAGTTAGTAGAAGCAACTTCTTAACCAGCATACCAACAACTATACCAGGAGTAGTGACGACATTGGTAGGTTGGTTCCTACACCCATCTTAGGGTGGAACGCGCCCCATCCTACACCAATACCAGTCTGTTGGGGTTACTCCAACTTTCTGTCCCGTTGTTGTCAAGCAACAAGTTGGTGAATCCACGCAAGTTATCCTTATAGCTTTAGGTTGGGAGTGGTAGTGCTGACCACTCCCAAATGCATTCACTTGACATCTAACTCAGGGACTATTAAATCTATCTTTTATTCATTAAGTGAAAAAGTCAAATTTAAAATATATAAAAGGCAGGCAAAATATAAATCTTGATTTCATATGACATTCATGTTTTTATACCAAGGCGTCTGGCAAATACTACGCTTGGCTACTGTTTATTATTGGGAAAACCTGCCAGAAAATCACAACATACCCTTTGACGTAAAACCTTTAATTAATCGCTGGAAACCATGAATTACCTAACTCAGCCTAAATCATCAGGCAACCTAATTACTAAGGACTTATAATTATAAACTATCAATCATCCTCAACATTATTTTCCAGTTAATCCTATTAAACTTAATACAAACTACTAACTTATACTCAGCAATTATTGTCTTTGGTAGGAAAACTAAAAGTTATCATTAATGATGCTCAGTGCTTTTTAAACTGATAGACATCGAAAAGCTAACTTTGGCGAATCAAAGTGCATATGATGAAATATTTAAAATTATTAAAAGGCTAAATTTGACTTATTTAAATTAACATATCAGGTATTAGAACGCCAATAATCAAAACAGGAAGACTTTTGTTGGCATTGTGCCTGACATAAATGAGCACATCCACCAGAAAATATAGATATGATCAGTTCAAATTCTAACAATGGCCTTTGTCAAAAAATTGAAATTACTGATCAATAGGCTTGAATTATTACAATTTGGTTGGTTGCCAATTTGGCAATTTATATACTTTTATATATTTTCAAAAACAGAGTTTGATTGCCAACATTACTAAGAAAATTAAGAGCATAATGGATATATACAATTCTAACGGGATAATCACAAAAAATTAAATATAAAGGTAGATTGGCTAATTTAAGAATATCAGGCTCAATGCATGGCCAGAATCATAGATAAATTGTGAAGGAACCTAAGCTGAATTGGACATGAGATATGGCAATTGGTTTAAGAACTGCTTCTGACAAGGCCATAAAGATTGAAAGAAAATTGTTGTATTGAGAAGATTAACTGTTATTGAGACTCTGCCGGTATAAGAGAGACTAAAGATTAAATTTCTGAGACTTGAAGGTAGTGAGACTATTTAAATTAATAATTAATATTAAGCGAACTTTTCTCGCTTTACCTAAGATTTTTAATATAAAAAAAATGGCGATCATAAAATTGCCTTCCTGTTGCCTTGATGGTGTCCATATCATGTTAAAACTTCCGCTGGACAATTCACATTATAGATAATGTTTCCATAAACACAAGAGTGGTGTTTGCTACAAGGGGCCACTAATATAACTGACAAAACCTTATGACTTAATTGAGATATGTTAGATCCATCTAGAACACTTAATGACTTATAACATTTTCTGTGCAAAGACCTAATGGGCTTCTAAGAGATATACCGTGGAGCCCATGAAAGCACCAGAAAAAGAGTCACCATTCTTCACATTAGTTATTTACACATGAGCAAGAAGATTAATCAATATAGAAACAGCTAAAGGATCGCTGAGAAATAGTGTTGTTACATCATGGAAGGTTGTCTAATGCTACCCTAAGAAAGTCATATTCATAATGAAAAAGCTCCTCATAGATACCTACTGTATGCTAGATCCCAGAAGAAAACTTCATGGGAATTTTCTCCCACCAACAAGATCAAGCACAACGTTATAAAATCTACATGGCATACCTCAAGTAAACCACCACTGGTCTCATCAGACGACTGATCTCACAGAAAAATTTATTTTATGTCTAGTTTCCTAAATCAAACCTACAATTTGCAATCTTCTTTATCTATTGTCACGCCATGACAATGAGGTAAGCAACGTAATAGTATCTGCTCAGGCACAATAAAACGCCAACCATATCCTCTTTGAACATCTTGATGACGCTTTTGATGGAGGTCCAAGGAATTACTCCAAGAACAAGTTAGAATTATTAAGACCAACACCACAAAGATCTACTTGTATCTCAGCTGAACTTGGAGCTTCCATAGTTGTAGGAGATCTCTTACCACTAGAGGAATAACCATATAATGGATTTTCTATGTCAATACACTGATGACTGATACCAGGCAAGTTATGTAATAAATGACTAACTGGGTCACAGGGATAAACCCATGCTAATGCATATTTAGTATCGGGGTATGATCATAGACTGCTGCGCCATTACCCAAGCAAATTTTACACTAACTGAGATTAGCAACATCGCAGAATGATGAGTACCTTTTGACAGGTGACTATACCAAATACCACGTTTAATGTAACTACAGAATACAGGTTAATCCTCATATCCTGGACCAACTAGAAGTATCCAAAAACAAATTTCAATCCAGAACCTTGACCTTCCTATTTTAGGTTGTTAGATTAACACCAAAGATAGAATGATTTAGCCACATTATTCTGAGCCAATGATATAGTGTTGCAAAAATAGGTCCAATTGCGACCAACTATAGGTTGCAACAATTCGGCTTTATAAATGTTTTATATCAAAACCCAACTGAAAAGCATTCTAGATGAGGCATTTAAACGGTTGAATTGCATTATAAGAGAATTAAATGTAGATAAGAAATACCACTGAGGCCTTTGCTGAGGAATTGCTAAACTTAAAAGGGACTTTAAGGGAGGGCTTTGCCACTAAATGAAGAAAAAGCCATGAAACTTACTAAGGACCTCTTTGCAATCTAAAAGACAATGAAAACGGTATGTCTCATAATAAAGGATTAGTAAAAAAGACTCTAATCAACCTAGAGGATCCATTTGGTGGTTGCTGTGATATTAGTGGAAGATGCATCCACAGAGTATAAGTCCACCAGAGAATCTACCTCCATCCTCCACCTTTCATTTTCTCTCAATTCCCAAGTTCAATTTTGTAAGACTCTTAAAATCATTGTGACCTTAAACCCATAAGGAGATGAAAGTTTGAATTAACAAGCTTTCCTATTCAACTGAGGTGGAACCATTTGTGGCTTCTACAAACTAATTGCGTTTTCTTTATAATAAGACTCAGACTGATGCAATAACAAAGCTATTAGGCTCTACTTTAATTTCTGAGTTTTCTAACCAAATCACCTGCTACCTGGAGGATAGCCCAGTTAACTAACATGAAGGTAAAGGCACTGTACTGAAGCTGTTTGGAGGAACCAAGAGGATGGCTCACTAAAGCTGGATTTCCTGACCAGCAGCTTTCAGCGGAATGAGACTCTATTTAAATTCTCTGTTTGGTTCACCCAAAAAGCTCATGTGCTAGTAGGGGAAAAGTTACTTTTTTAATACCAATACTGGAAAAGTAATGGACTCAGAAGTAAACCCATATTGCAAGCTATATAATGCTATTTCCCCAGTATCAAAAGGGTTTGTACCCTTGCTCAAGATGGCCAACTACCTCTGAAGATTATCATCCACCTTCAGTCCTCCAAACTTGGAAAAAAATACTAAATGAACTAGCTATGCCAACTGCAAGCCCTCTCCTTTAGACAGCGTATTACTAACATCCCAATTTGAGCTCAGAAAAAATGAGCATTGCAAAAAGCAGTGACGCCTATCAGATGTCCTGTCACAACTGTAGCCAATGTAGTAACTTTACCATGCACTGCACATTAAAAATCTTTGTCAATGCCATAAACCTTACATATACAATTATGGAAAAGCTTAGGTGGAGTAGAGGGGAGACACTCTACCTCCACTAAGATGACCTGACTTTCTTACTTAAGCCTGATGAATTTTTCCATAATGATACTGACACTTCAAATGATTTTATATAAAAACAAGTTAACGATGACATACATGGACTGAACTTTCTCAAAATCAAAGGAGACTCCCAACAAGGAAGCTTGCCTCAAAACAAAAACTTATGCCTTCCAACTATTAGGACGAAATTCAACGTATCACCAAGCCCTTTTTCTAATGTCCCTTCAATCAAAGGGGTTAACGTAGCCATCCCAAGGTTATGCTTATTAAGGATTACCCATATCATAAATTTTGTTAAAAAGCTTTTTGGACAAGAAAACTTCCTTGACTTGCATTTATTAAAAACTGTGAACGTTCCTATTCCAAGTTTAACTGCTAAAGTATTCTGTATAAAGGATTAAAATTACAAGGTTAATGATACCAAATCCTCATGGATATTATGTCTACAAAACTGGTGGACAAACTGCCGCTAAAGACAGATTTCAAACATGGAGTTATTTATGTCACTGAAATACTGAAACTATGTTCATAATCATATAGCTCCTTGCTTCTCCAATTTAGCTTGAATGATGTGTCAACCTCTGCTATCATGCTCCTCAACCAAAAATTATGATATAATAATTGGTGCGGCCTTCATGTAATTTTTGGAGTTACTGTCAATATGATGAAAGAGAGGTCATTGTCCTTGCTTGATGGATTTTTTCACTTTACACTGAATGGCAAACCCAGGAATCAGGCCCATACTTCCCATATTAACCCGGCATACCAGGATACAGTAGCTAAAATCTTTTATAGATGACCAAAGAAGAGAGCGTGAGCCCTACTACCCAGACCCACAAGTACAAAAGGCTATCTTACGCTCAGACTTCAGCGTGGTGATACCCTCTAGATACCATGTGATAGTGGGCACCAAACTAAAGGTGGTAATACCTGAAAGACTGTACTCCAAATTGCTTGTGCCATACTAGCGCTCGTGCTTTAAACCACATGGGCCCCTGGCATGATAATATTAGAAAATGGAGAAATAAAATTCTACTAGACAATATGCAGAAGGAGCCCCTGATTGTGCAGAGAAGCCAGATGATATACTTTCTACACCTGATTCCTTAATTAAAGCCTATAACATTCATTAACATGGTTCAGTAGAATAATTTAGTCTATATAGCGGGACTTCAACTATTATCCTGACAGTTAATCAAAAGAATATTTAATGGAACAATAATGGATAAAAAGAAAAGTCTTACCCAGCTATGGATTATTGCAAAATTTTTGTTTAAACAAAACATTATGAGCTGTTCCCAAAAGCCATTAGTCATCTAAATATGGGAAATCACGCTCCATCTAGTTTTCATCCAATATGCCTCTCATGCTATGAAAAATAAGCTATATCTTAATATATAGGAATATAAGTTAAAAGGAATTCTTAAGCTTTTATAGAGTTTTAGGCTTTACTGGTACTGATTAATAAGAATAAAGATGGTATTAATCAGATAGCGATGGGCTACCAAAAATTAAGCAAAATAACAAAAAAGGCTTCTACCCTCTACCAAGGATTAATGAGGCATTGGATTGCTTGGGAGGCGTCAGTAATTCTCCGCCATGGACTTAATCTCAGGATACTGGCAGATCAAACAACTGGAAGCTGATCAGGAGAAGTAGTGATAATCACCTTCTAGATTTATTCCAGCTAAATAGTGCTTAAGGACTTTGCAACGCCCCAGCGACATTCCAACAAGCTATGGAAGCCACCCTTGGTGATCTTAAACTATCTTTGTATGTATAAATGAAAACATCAATATATTTTTTAAAAGTTTTTTAAACAATTGGAGCACCAAGAAAAGTTGTTCCGATATTAGTTGCCATTAATGTAAAGATAAAGCTAAAAATGAATTTTTAAAGAGCAACTATAGTATCTCTAGTCTGTGATAGACGCCAAAGGCTTGCAGTCCCAATCCGCCAATATCGACGCCATACTGAAAATGAAAAACTAAACAATAAGTGCAACGTACAAGAATATTGAATATGCCCAAATGATACTTGCGCTTCATCCCTAACTTTAGCTGCATTGGAGAACCACTCTTTAAGATTATTAATAAGGACACGCCGTTCACCCAGATGGAACAGTTCCAGCGTTCCTTCAATATCTTCATTATGGCCTTAATCAGGTATTTGGTGTTACACGATCTGGAATATAAAAAATTCATAGTTAAAACTGACGCTATCTCTCCGCCATAGTGGCAGTACTTTCACAATGGGATGATGAGGGCATGAAACACCCAGTCAAAATTGCAGCCAAAGTTTGAATAGTCACAATTGAAAATTTCCATCGCTGATGGGTAGTTTTTAACTGACATACAATTATAAACAGTTTTGGGTATACCTGCAAAGAGTGAAGTTCAAGGTTGTGACCAACCATGCATCCCTCCACTGACTACTACAGAATCTTTTGGAATCAGAAGGATGGCTAGCGCATTGGGCTCTCAAACTCCAGGCTTATGACTATGAGATAATCCATCACCCTGGATTAAAGCACCCCTAACGCAGACTGCTTTTCACAGTTATAAACTTATAAAATTACAGCTGACCTCACCAATCTGATGTACAAAAATAAGGTCAGTAGCAGATATGCTGATGAACCATCATGGGTGATAATATCCCTGGAAGTGATGTGGCCAATAATTTCTGTAGGACCGGCAAGCTTCTAAAAAAACCAATCGTGTAAATCTGAATTTCCCAAGGTTGTCAGAGAGGCTAATTTAATAATCAACTCTCACAAGGCGGTTGTGCGTGGAGGTTTATAAAAGATGATGGAATGACTGAAGGCATAATGCTATTGAAAATCATGAATTTTGACATCCTTGAGTTGATCTCATGCTGCCACCAGTATCAGGTGGAAAAGTTCTTCAAGAAAAAGACTTATATCTGCTGATGAAGATCTGTTTTTCATGGCACAAAATCTCCAATGACATGATAGGCCGTTTTCCTTTTGGCTCAAACCATTCCAATTATATCATGATAGCCATAGGACATCTAATAAAAAATGGGTGTATGTTTGAGCCAATTAGGATTTGGGTCTAGTAACTACCACAAAGTTCATCATGGGATCATCATTCAGCGGCACAGTTATCCTAGTGTATACTCATGGATAACGAAAATAATTTTACCTCATATGTTATCCCTAAATTGAATCACCTGATAGCTATACTCAAGATATAAAAAGCACCCTGCGACCCAGTACATATGGGATCATGAAGCAAGTTGATAAAATGATTGTGACATGCTTCACAAGATTGCAAAAGATCAGCTTTAGGTTTTGATGTCCTTTCTCCCCACTGCTGTGTTCGCATAGAACATCAGCTATTATTCTGTAACCATAAAAAGTCCAATCCAAATGCTGTACGCACAACTCTCAACCATACCCCTGCTACTATATTCTTGTATAGAAAACACTGCTGGTCTGGGCCCCAACGTGACCTTTTGAAATTAATTTCTACGCTATTCAAGCTCCATATGGAAGCCTAGTGTACTAACTTAGAAAAGAAAGTGAGTAAGGGCAATGTTATTTAAAATAAGGCCATCTACTGTAGTTTAGGATAGTCAAATACGTGCTATATTGAAATAGCCATGTATTTGGTCAGAGGATTAAGCTGAAAAATGTGGTTTTGACCCTTAAAGATAACACAAAGGTTAATTTCTGCGCCTACAAAGTATAAGAGCTAAAACTGAATGCACGCTAAGTTCTTTGCACATACAAAATTAATTAATTAACATATACCTTAAAGTAAAGATATAAAATATTGAAAATACTTACAACAATAACAATAAAAATAACTTTGATAGAAATAAAAACAACACCAGGAGATAATAGAATAAAAACAGAGAAATTTATAGCAAAAAGAAAGCAAAAATCTGTATCACTAACATTCTGCATCATGCCTATCCTTTTCACTTTTGGCCTCATTTAGCCACTCCTACAAAAGCCATCAGCAAAATTCCCGCTTCTTAAATTTTTAAATACACTGCTCAGATGACTTGACCACCAAGTTACATTGATTTCCTCTTTCACTTTGATAAATTCAGGTTTAGGAAAGAGCAGTGCGGCAACAATTTTTATGTTATGCTCTTGGGAAGGTAAGAGCTTTTTGCGCACAGCATGGTGGATGAATAATGATTTAAAGCCCACAGGCTTGGACAGAAAAGGGGAAAAACAACATAACAACAATTGAGGCAGATGCGCTCCTTTACAATTAGAAAATACTTACAACCACAGTTGCTAATTTTTACAAGTTAATAAAGAATAAGCAACGATTGGTACCATCTAGTACTAAAAAAATAAGCAACTATTGGGGGATAAATGGACTGAATGTCAAGAATACTATTGCATCTCTGATTGGAGAGAAAAGGATGCACCCAGCTATAGAAATTCAAACAAGAATTTTTTATGCTATGGTAGACTACAGAAATGGGTGCAGTGACATAATACGCTGCTTGATGCAGCTGATCAACTGTAGCTTGGTGGTGATCCATTATAGGATAGGGATCAGTGGCAAAGGTAAGCACACATGTTACCATTAAGAGGACATCAATGGGAGATATATGGGTCACCTTATCCAATTCCTGATTGGCGGCAGACACCATGGCATGAATATAATTAAAATAATGATATTGAAAGTTTACACCCAGCAATTAGTAATGATCCAGAGCATGGGAGATCTCCCTCAACTGAATGATAATGACCCAGTATACAAAATGGTGAAGGCATCAAACTAATTTCAACTCTGGGAAATGCCCAGCGTCTGTGGAAATTCCATGAGAGGAAGCAGTTGGCCATTAGAAGCACAGCCTAAAGAAATGATGGCCCCCAATGAGGCTCCCCACCTCTATAACTAAGCCACAATGTTACCAAATGAAGCCCACCAGGACATAAGATAGGCAATAAACGTTGGAAGGAGATCTACCTGGGATAGGGAGACTTGAGCTTTCATTAAAGGAGCACCGTCTGTGATGGGGGCTTCAGGGAAGATGGGCAGTGAGATAGAGTTCATTTGGTACATATTGCCCTGCACCATTGATCTAAAAATTAGATTCATGACATGTTAATGAATGCATCAGCGTGGCCCAACATCTTTCTTGCTCTTAGCAGTGGTAGGAAGAGTGATATCAAAGTTGTCTATTGCCCAGTCAAGGGTGAAATTGTTGAAAATTAATATGACTGAATAATAAGGTTAAAAATAACATATTGGTTCATTGCCAAATTGGCGATTATAATGTTTTTTATATTTTAAATATGCTTTTGAGTGCCACTATTACTAATTTTGATGTTGATTAGAAAAAATATATACAATTTAAATGGGGAAACACAATTCAATCAAATATTAAAGATATTGGCTAAGTTTAGAATATTAGACGCCAATGCATGGCAAAACCCATAAATATGCTTCACAAGAACATAAAAGGAAATTGACAGGAAGCTGTGACAATCATTATAAGAACTTCTTACAACAATAACATAAGTTAAAAGATCGTAGGATTGAGACAATTAACTGGTAGAGAGAATGTTGGTATAATAGTGATATAAGAGTGTTCCTTTGAAGCTTGGTGATAGAAACACTCTACCATTTAAGAACTATATTGTACAAACATCTATTGCTTTACCTAATTTTATATTATAACGGGGGATAAAAAATTTTATATTGCCATCCCATTACATTAGTGGTGTTCAGATCCTGTGCATCCTTCCAACAGTACATATCTATAAAAAGTATACATCTGATACATGATAGTCTTAGTAAAAAGATGGAGGAATTGTTAAATCCAATTTCTGATCTTTACCAAGAGATTGACTCCATGCATATCCTAGTTCAACTCAAGGAGATGAATTAAAAGAAATGACTTCTTACCTTTTGTTTTCTGAACGGAAACTTGAGCAAATTTACAACAGTTTGCGGCGGAGTGGACCTAATTACTAATCTGTTAAACCAATTTGCCAAGAAATTAAGGATAAACCTTGTAATTATTGATAAGGTCATTCTGAGGAATATTCCTCTAAAATATAATTGTCTGCTCTGGATACGGATATGTTTAGTTCCAAAACCAAAAGTTATGAGGCGCCATTTGCATTAACTTGTCAATGAAACCTACTTTAATTAACAATCCAGTAATATCAACCTTACCAAAATACCAAAATTTCATATCAGGATACATTAGAAACTGCTAATAGAGTTTCTCGTCAACTCCTTAATATGTTACCATGGCGCCCACAACATCTGTTAATTAAAATCCCGCGCTGCCACTAATGATTGCTTAGCAAATTTATCACGCCTTAAATAGGAACTAGGATTGGTAGTCGAAGTAAAGTTTACCCTATCAACCTGCTCTTAAATCTGATTATAAGGGGAACATCTTAACCTTAATAAAGATGCTTGAAATCAACATGGTAAATTCTTATGCCTTGCTGAACTGTCCATGATAATGTTTTTTTGTGGGCCCCGTTAGCCAGAAACTGGTAATGCTTAAATTTCTAAATCTGGATTGCCCGACTTTAAATCCAAAGACATTATTACTAACGAGTTTAAAGGGTGAACTTATGCTCTTACAAAAAAACTGCTCTTCTCGCCATCCTATTTTTAAAAGGGTGAAGAAGTTTTATCAATTTTTGACTTCTTTTACTTTGAGGCTTAAGTTTTGTGGAACAAGGTTCTGAGTCATTATTCTGCTCAAATTGCTTTCCACCATGCCTGTGATCTTATAAGAAAGTATTGGGCCATATTACCTATTCTGAATAATGACAACACCTACCCTAAATGGTGCATAACCTCCAATAATGAGCTCTTACTTTTTATGTGCCAAATAAAGATTACCATGATTATTAAAGTAAATGTACCCAAGATCTGCAAAAAAACCAACTATTCACTATGTGGCATCTAAAGACGATGACAATATGTTAATAAACTTTCAGGATAAAAAAGACTTTTACTTCATCAACAGTTTAATGATCAATGTTAATGAGCAAAAAATGGTACTGAACGCCACCTAGTTAGTGTGGTTAAGAAGAGTCAGGGTTCTTTGACACTGCTTTTATGTATAGTAACTATGAATAATGTGTTAACTATGCCTCCGCGGCCACATGAGAATAAAACTTACTAACATACCTGATCCAAGATGTCACATTTGACATTCATATGCTAAATAGTGCTGACAAGTTTTACTATGAGTGTAACTATGTTGATATTGGTGTGAACAACCTTCAGGTTTTGGAGATTTTAGAAAGAAGTAATCCCATAGACGTAGATTGATACAAGCTAATTAAAGTCTCAGTATTTTACCAAATCTGTTCTTCTTAAATAATATAGAATGAGAGTCCTGATGTAATTACATCACTAGGAGCTTATAGCTCATTGTCAATACGTTTTGATACCATAGTGGTTTCTATAATCAGCCATTGATTTACTTCATAAAATAATGAGATACTAATTAGACCTCTTTTTTGAGGGCATCTATTGGAGTTTTACCCACGTTTCTAGCTTCCTAGGTTAGAGAATCTTCTGGTTCACTAGGGTATAAGTCCTGCTAGAGGATGATTAGGATATTGAAAGATTTTAATATCAGTTTAATAATGTCAGTGAATTTTTGGGGTAATTTGCTAGGTTCAGATCCGCTGGGTGCAATCTGTGCAAATGCCTAAGACCTCATCAGCAAAAATGCTGATGAAATTGATTCACCTGATAGTTAATCAATGATTAGTTATTAGATGTGCTGTTTGGGATCAGTCAAATTTCATAACCGACTATTTGAGAACTTATTTGGGAGTTGTGAGGTTATTGATGCCGCCTGCAACTAGAAAATTGACCAGTTGGTTCATGACCCACTATAATAGTTAAAAAGTTTCATTACCTAAGCAGGTTGCTAGCCAAATGTGGTTGGTTTTCTGTGAATCTTTGTAAATGTTAGGGACAGGTTTTTTTGATCTTTCATTTTAGGCTTATGGGATGTCCAACGGCTTAATTCTTAGCCTGATAGAGAAGCCCATTGCCAGAAGAGACCTAAAAGGAAATAAAATGTTAACGGCTGCTTTTTCCTTACTGAGGCATTACCAGAGTAATTAGGCGCTAAATTCCCCTGCAAAACACTAGTTTTTATAATAATGAAAGAGATCAAGATCAAGATCAAGTTTTATTCTTCAGTTTATTATTGTTTTAATACTATAATTGTTGACTCTTTTGTCTGATAAAGATTAAGGATCAAATATCCTTAGAAGAGAAGAAGACCTTTGAAGTAGATCTCTACTGACTCAGCGTGAAGGAACTAAGGCTGAGAACCTCTGAATCTATGATTAGAGCAAGTTCCTCCAGAAGTGGGAAGAAATCCCTATTTGTCTATATTATTAGTATCAGGTGGAGCATTCCAAGTTTAGCGTTGGACCAACTATCAACCTTGTTTATCTATAATCAGCAACTGATAATAGTCTCCATACTATAATCAATTATATCTCTACATTAATATCATTCAACATGAAAAGTGCACATAATAACTAAGCCTGTGCAGTAATCTCTGTTGGCTAGTATCAACGAATCCAGATTTTACAGCATCTATACTAAAACTAACTTTGAGGAGGATATATTGGAGATATTGAAACAAACCTTCCACTATATTATAATAAGAAGGAATTCAGTACAAGCCTCACCCTCCCTAATTTGTAAAACTTGTGTATAATGATCGCGTAGTACCACTTGGTTATTGGATAGGATGTCGTCCCACCATAATATTGTCAAACAAAATTGTAGATGAGATGGAATTCTACTGCAATCTGAACAGAGCCTTACTATTGCAACTAGTACTAAGCCTTAGTGAAAACTGACATTGTCTTATTACTATCTAATGGTTATATATGGTGCCCTTCGTCCCCAAGCCACCAATATAAAATGGATTCCATCATTGCACTTAGTGCTATTCTCAGCCATGAAGAAATTAAGGCGTTATTGAAAAACTTTTTAGTCTACCTTATTCATGTGAAGCAACATCACCTCATCTCTTTCGTTTTATGTGGTGCCATAGCTAGTGTAGTAAAAAGTGATGATGGTGAGATCTCCAGTTTTCCGTTACATGGCAAAAGTACAATGTTATCAATAGACCAAGAAATTACTCCAAACCAAATCCACTAATTTATGTGGTGAAAAAAAACAAACAACTAGGCAATGAAAAGAAATGATATTCATTACTATGCTACTATCCATATGAAATTTGGTACTTTAATAATAATCATAGGTCCCACGGAACCCTGAAATCTAATTTTAAAGGCTCCTATAAGATCCTAGAGAATAAGATTACTAGTATTTATACTCTAAAAGGCTCTATAAATATTTATGTTGTACATTAGGTGCATGCCAGGTTACTTATAAAATATGCATCCTGAACTGGCCGTATGGCAACTACTTCTCATTAACTGAATTGACTCACTCATTTTTGTTTTCTGATGTTTGGGCAAGTGAGAGGAAAGTGTTGATATTTTGGTTTAAATTACTATATGAAACAGCTATTCAATTACCTAAATGATACTTAACTATTATCTGGAGTATAATTTAAACAGTCTTTCCTTTAGACCAACGCTGTCCAACATACCTTGATTAGCCATATAAAACTATGTTTATTAAACAATCACCATTTATAGGTAATACCAAAGTTACAATCATCTAATGACCACCCCACGGTGCTAAACCTCAGATCATAATTATCAAATCTTTACTTTGGCCTGGAGGCCATGCAAACGTATATCAGTATTATAATATCTACCTTACTCTTTGTTAGTATGAAACTATCATTATAAGTTATATTCTTAGTATCCTTAGCAAATCATGGTGTCTCATTCTTAACCTTAGTTTCCCTATCTTTCAAAACAATTATGAAAACTACATAATATTCCTAAAAGTAGTTTAGTTGCCAAGTATCTGGTACCAAAATGAATTGTGATTTCTCATAGGTCCACAGTGAAGTTATTGAAATTTTAAGGGGAACTCTCGTTATATTTGATGCTGCTAAAGCCTAGCATTACTGAAAGAAAACTACAACCAGTGTGCCTCAAACCCACTTGCATATTTTAATGTCTTTAGTGTGTTTTTTATAATAAAAAGCTTGTAATTATTATTCTGGGTTTACTTGCCTTTTTCCAATCTTATGTCCTCATACTAAACACATGTTTAAATTGCAAACTGATTTGTGCAGTTGATCTATGACATAAAAGCACTAGTTTAACATATATTCCAAAAATGGGTTTTTTATTCCGTTCTTTAACACTTATTAAATATTATAATGCAGATGCATGAAGTTATCCGCATAGTTGCTTTTTCTGGCCTTTATTTAATTTTTTAGATATGTATCTGATTTATAAATTAAGTTTTTAACTTATATAGACATTCTAGCATGTATATAAACAAGTGTTGATCTGACAAAAGTTGTCTATTATGTAAGTCAACTATTTGAAACATCTTAAAATATAAATATTAGTTACATTTCTATCTTTTTTTCAATATAGAAAATATTTTGTAAATTCCTAATAAAGCAATTATATATCAGGTTAGTTATAATTAACAAAAAAGAAAACTTTTCTTTCTCGTTGCAAACACTTTTGCAACCCATTCAATTCAAGACTAAATCTAGTTTGATAATCTCATAGAGGGGATTAGTCTGCGCCCATGTCTGGGAGCAGTTGGGCAAGCAAGGCAAGAGGAGCAGGCGGAAGGCCTGCGGCCTCTAACGTTTCAAAAATGGCCCGAAGAATCCGGCGGAATAGAAAAAAATCTAAAAAAACTGGCGGTCACAATTTCCCCAGAGATACTCATGTGGCAAGCACGATGCAACCAGTACATCAATACGCCACATTCCCAGCCACTTTCATTGGTGGAATTCGGAGTCCGTGTGTATCTGGACATCCAAAAAACGGCCCTATGGGAAAAATTTTGTGAAGATGTACACAAAATTTTCCTGACCGCGGTGTACGTTGCACCTCACTCCATGTTGCGTGGTTGGCTGGACCTAGGTTTTGAAAGCAAAATAGCAGCAGATGAGGCTGCAGCGGTGCGCGTAGTGGTTGACCTCCCCAAAGGGCAACGGGTCATCAAAACTAAATGCACCAGATGGACAAAATCAAACCAAATTTTCCTCACGTTTGACTTTTTGCCTACTACGGTAAAACGTGAAATTTTGGAGCAACACCTGAAAGATGGTCTCGCCATATATGGCGAGATACAATCTTTCAAAATGCAACATTTCACGCTGGTGCCACACCTGTGCACTGGCAAAGCCATCGCAGTTCTGACCCCAACTGAGGAGATTGCAAAGGACCTAACCCAGATCCCGCACTCCACCTTTATTGACATCGCAGGGCACACCACCCACCCATTCCGGGTAACCGTGGACAGCGCCCCCCCCATTTGCACCCACTGTGACATGTTTGGCCATAAGGCACATGCGTGCCCTATTAAAGAGGGCGTTATATTCCAAGAGCACCCCTCAGCGGCCATGGCCAGTGGAGAGGCACACTACAAACCAACTGCAAGCACCAAAGAGGCTTTCCTGTGGGGAGCACAAGGCTGCTACCTATTGGTAAAGCCCATCTCCCCACAGGAGGAAGAAGGCCAAGCAGGCCCATAGGACCGCGGCCAAGGAAGCGGCCAAGGTCACCACCACCATCCCACACTCACAACGCCAGGAGGACATGGAGACCTTCGCGGTGGAAGCAACTCGGGAATCCATCACCCAATCAGATTGGGAGGCCTAAGCCAAATGGGCCACTCAATCCAAGGATCTGATGGGAGATTCAATCTCACCCAATTGCTGCACCCAAGCCCCAGTTGAAACTGACTTGGGACCTATCCCAACTGAAAAAAAAATTTTTGCCCCACTCGATGGTGCACTGAATTTATACGCACCGCAAAAAATTCGTCCGACGTTGGGAAAACAAAAAGCGAAGGCCAAAGCTAACGCGACTCTTTCTGCAAACATTAACAAAAACTCTGATAGCGTTGCTGCTAATACACTGCTGTGAAAGCCCCGTGGGGACCTGGAAGAGGCTGGTGGGCCATGGGGCCCACCCCTCACACACCTAAGGCAATGGGGGAAACCTTCACTCTAGGGATGCTGAATATTGCCGGACTCAAGGCCTCCCCGTCCTGGGCTAGGAAACTGAGTTTTTACAAAATAATTTACCCGTGGATATCCTGGCCATCCAGGAAACCCACTGTCCACAAGGTTCCGAGGATGCTTGGAAAACAATGCTCCTACCATCCCTATCCTTTTGGTCAAAGCACTGTGGGGTGCTAATTTGGAAAAACAATTTTCAAATTTTATCTTTAGATACATTCCTAAATGACCGAGTGCTCATTGTCACCTTCTCATGGGCCAATGTTGCACACACAATCGTCAACATTTACGCCCCAAATGGTGCACAAGAGCATTGGTAATTTTTCTCGTCGGTCAAATCCCTCCCGCTACCCCCCAATTCTTTCCTAATCGGCGACATGAACTGTTGGCTAACCTCACCAATGGACCGGTGGCCGCCCTCACCCCACGCCCCACAGGGTCACATAGAACTATGCATTCTAAAAGCCACCCTTGGGTTAATGGATGCGCTGCCATGACATGCCCCACTGCTCGAAAACATGATGTGTCCCCACATCCACAACGGCCAATTAAGGTCCATGGCCCGCATTGACCTTATTCTAGCGCCACGAAATTCCAACCCCACATCTCCCACTTCAAAACAACGAAAATGGAATTCTCCAACCACCGACTGGTCTTGATAACATACCACTTACCCATCACAGTTGCAAAGGCCCCACATTGGTGCAAAATCCACCCCCAGAGCTTGCGTCGCCAGGATTTTCCATGTGGGTATAAGAGGCAACTTTGGCAAAATCGTTTGTTGCACCATTTTGCGCGGACCCCATTTCCACATGGGCAACTTTCAAAAAAGATACCATTTGCCACTATCGCCATCTCTCATCCAGACGCTCATGAGCCACATCGGTGGTTATATTGCGCGCGCTGGTGGAATTGGCCCACTTGGAGTCCAACATTCCAGCCTCAGGATATAGCCCTGCATGGGGCCAGAAGTGGGCGAAGGCAGCAGCCCACCTCAACACCTTGAAAGGCAACACAAACATTGGGTTTGTGTCCAACACACACACACACACACACACACACACACACACACACACACACACACACATACTTCTTCAAAATTTTGCACGCCAGAGCGTGGCCTGCACAGGTGTGAAGATCAGATAATTCTATTGTGGACACACTGGCCAAAGTGGCAATCGAAATGCAAAGATATTACCCAAGTTATACTGAGCTGAACCAATTCAGCCAGCTGAAATGGCGGAATTTCGACAAAGCTCATATCTGCACCATTTTCTGATACCCAGAAATAATGAATTTAATTACTCCGAACAAATTATGGACTACCATTCGCGGTGCGCCAAACTGAAAATGCCCAGGCCCAGATGGCATTCCATATGAGTTCTACAAAAAATATTTTAAATACATATCCCCATTCTCTAGCCTCACTCAACCAAAGCCTGTTGGAAACTTTGCCTCCTACCAGGAGGACATGAGCTTTTACAGTCACACTCTTCAAGAAAAGGATAGGCTAGACTTAGCCAACTGGCGCCCCATTTCTCTAACAAACACAGACACCAAAATTTTAACAAAAATTATGGCTAACCGTTTAGGGACTGTAGCATCTGCCACCATCTCTCCAGAACAATTTGGTTTCATCCCCAGAAGGTTGATTTGGGATAACGTACACTCTGTGGCTAATGTGTGTCAGTCCACAGCCTCTGGGGCACTTGTATTCTTGGACCAACAAAAGGCCTATGATAGAGTAAACTGGGAATACCTTAGGGCCTGCCTCCAACAATTCCGCCTACCTCCCTGCTTCATTAACTGGGTGATGCTGTCACGGAATCTGCAACAATGGCTGTGCGCGGCCCAGGTTTCCTAACGGAAGTAGTCCATCCTCAAAGGGGCCTGCGACAAGGGGACCCCCTGAGCCCACTCTTATACAACTTCAGCCTTGACCCACTACTGTGAAATGTGAATGCTCAACTCACTGGGGTCCATGTACCAGGCCAAACCCCAGTCAAGATGATGGCATTTGCAGATGATTGCGTGGTGGGGGTGTCTAATAATGAAGATGCACGCGCGCTTGAAGCCCTCATCCAGGAATATTCCTGGGTAAGCAACGTGCACTGAACGCCTCCAAAACCGAAATCATCCTCCTTGGTCGGTTTCAGAACTGCTGGGCCCCAGCAAGTAGTTCCCAACCCAGCCCAGCTGCTCGCCCAAGTCCACGCCTTACTAACTCAAACACACCGCTCCACTGGTGCTCCCCTTTGTGCCGCGACCTACCATAGGACCGGTATGCCATCTGGGCGTGTGGTTGGAGGCAGGAGAATACGCGTCAGCAGTAATGGAGGGCCATATACTGGACAATGTGAATTTGAAGCGAATCGCCCTCTCTCTCGCCTCTCTCAGAGCCCACCCTACTACCCTCACTGGCAGGGTTGTTCTTGCCAACTCTATGCTCCTATCCAAAGTCTGGTTTGGAGCCCACGCCATCCCCTTCTCCCCAAGCTTCTTCAAATCCCTGTATGCTTTGCTACAAGGTTGGCTTTGGTCAGGCCGCCCTCCACCAGTACGGCTAGAGGTCATGTTTGGCCCTCATCATCATGGTGGCATGGGCCTACTTGACTTCAAAGCCCATGCCGCCAAGATCCTAGGCACCTGGATTGCGGGCCGTCACTGCTCCTACACTCCCATCCCAACACTGGTCCCGCGCGGCCCGCTCCAACTTCTCCCAAGCCTTGGGCCTCAACAATCCATCAAACCCCCACTCCCTGATGAAATACCTCGCATCACACACATCAGCCACAGGTCCTCACGGGACCAAAACCCACTACAAACAAATCCTACTATCCATGCGAAGCGCAGAGTGGAGAATTCGTATTAGTGGACATACAACCTGAAGAGGCCGCCCCTCTCCTCAGTTCACACAAGAGAGGTACAGGGCTACCCATCCATGATGGCGTGATCCCCATTCGACCCCAAGTCCTATCCAGGGTGGACTACCTGGACATGATGGACATCCCTTATTCCACTGAGACCCAAAAGACTCTCTGGAAATACGCACACCATCCTCTGTTGCAGCCTCAAGTCCGCTCCCATGTGTGGCGCTGCCTGAGGCGGGTGTATCGTACAGCTGAGCGCTCTAATGCTTTACACTCATCCTGTGTCGTGTGTGACCAGTATGGAACGCTGTTTCACCGCCTGGAGAAGTGACCCACCTCTAAAGTAATATGGCGCGAAGTCCAACGTCTGCTAGGCCAGGATCAAACACATCCCTTCAGTCTGTCAAGAGATATGTTTGCTTCATCAATGTGTCCCCTCCCACCCTCCCTTCTTGCTCTGGTGGTTGCAATCGCCATGTGGACTATCCACACGATTGTCTTGGATGCCATCGCTAGATCCATCCCCACCCTCCCTGAAGCTGTCCACAGATTCCGGTCTCATTTGGTGGATCACTTTCAAGCGTGGATGTTTGGATATCTCCCACCACGTCGCCGGCAGCTGGTCTCCTCCTGGTTCCCAGTCTGGTTCATCAAATCAGACTCCTTCCTCCACACGTGCTCAATAGTGGCTACCCCCTACACACGTTCCCTCCCCTTCCCATAAGTGGCGTTCCCGCTGGCAACAAGAGATAGCATCGCTTCTCTGGGGTGCCTCACCTGGTACTGAGTTTTGTCTCGTCTGAGTCATATTTGGAAGTTTTCATCCCATGGTCGCCTTCCCCGCAATAAATTTAAAATATAATTAACAAAAAAAAATTCTGCCTATACCTTTATTTGAGGAATGCTGACCAGGGGACAGACATTACCAAAGAGAAATAAAAACTGTTTTGATTACTAAATAGGGTCAACTCCATCAAAGAATGTTTTCATCCACCTCCAGATTATTAATCTGATTTTTTGGGTACGTTGGTTAAGGCGTTCATGTTGTTTAACCTAATAACCGCCAGTAGAAACCATTGACTGTACCCAATCATTGTGAAAAGGGCGGGATTAAACCCACATCCTTCAAGTTGGTAGTCATACACCCTAACAACTTGCCTCAGTCACCTACTCTGTCTATATATTTCAAGTAAAGACTATTGGAAGATATTTATAATTTAATAAGATTTTTTTCTTGGGAATAGTAAGAACTAGAGCCTTTAAGGGTACTCACAAGGATATTTAATCTGTAAGCTTAACATTTTAGATAAGCAAACTTAGCCTCAATTTTCAGATAAACTAATCTATTGATAATGTAATATAAGTATGCCTTTGCTATAATCTAGATTCTCTATCTAAATTTGGAGCTTTGAGGCTATACTAAAAAGGTATGCTTTATAATTGTCAGACAATTACCATCTCAGCTTTGGCAAATAAAATTTTAGGAAAGAATAGTTCCAATTTAACAAATACAATCAACTAATTACATGTCTATTCCTATAGTAAAATTGCTCAAACGAAAATATTGACAATATTGGCCAAAAGACCCTAGCTGATTCAAGGTGAAACCCCACATATCAGGGTAACACCTTTTCAAATACCACAAGGGCTATCAACTTAAGATCATGCAGTTGGATTGCTACAACCATGTGGCATATTCTGGGGCGTCTATCAAATGGTTCTCCCCCAGCCACGTCTTGTTCCATTCCAACACCTAAGTGGGGACCACCTCCTTTTATAGGCGTGGTGTAGGTCCCCCAAGGTGCAATTATCTTTAAGTAGTGATTGGTTGAAATTTATCAAATTGTTAACACATGGGTACATTCTGCCTAAAAATAATTTTCTTCAGTCATATCACCAAAGTAAAATAAATTTCCCGAGCTCCAATATGAAAAATTTTTATATTTCCTAATTTTGATGTTACTAAGCTATTTTAAACAATAACATTGAATCCCTTTAGCCCTCAATATTTGATATAATTTAAATACTGAGCGTTAGTATCAAGAGATCACTTTTTCTTCCTAGCCTGAGCCCAAATAAAAACTTTAAAAAACCCAGCCTTTACTTTTATTAAAAAAGTATTCTTTTTAAGTTTTAAGTGGTTTTTGTGGAAATCTGGCTGTTTATCAGTACCGCGAGCCAAAAACTTGCTGGGTTTCACAAATTGGTGCTCACTATAGGGGTTTGCCCTGATATCATATTTATTAAAAACAAAATGGGTGGCGCACCTGCTGGAAGTGTTACTAGCTGGGTGAGAAATGGAGATGGGGCAGAAGATGACCATATTAATAGCCCCCAACTTTATCATTTGGAGGAGAGCACTTTGAACGAATCTCGATACCAGAGTCTCACTGCCCTACCTGGCATGCAGCTGAAGTAGTGAGAGACCTGACTCATGGCATATTAAGCCCTGATAATATTGCTTCCTGAGAAAGAGGTTCTTCTGTAGTGGTACATTTTATGTACCTCTATGAAACTAGAATCCTTTCTGATGACTATAGCCAGCTTACCAATTTTACTACCTATGCCTGCAAGTTTACCCATCCTGCTTTGTTTCATATTATACACCTATTAGCTGCCCATCATGAAGAGCTACGTTGACACCTGGCAAACCATGATGCTCTAAGATTAGTTTATGATAACTTATATCAACTGACCTCACTACACATATTGGAGCAGCTAAATCTGGCGTGGAGGCAAGATGTAAATTCATTTTTCAGTTGCATGAGCGGCTCACCACCATGATACTGGAGTAGTAAAGTATGTAGAGGAGGCGATGAAGATCTTCCATATTAGTTTACCTCCGCCACTAGCGCCTGCTCCCTCTTGAGGAGTTTGCTGAGGAACTTGAAAAGCATGAAGAGCAAACTCATCACGACCTCTTGGAGCATGCGTCAATTCCTCAGGATGAGGATGAACAACGTGTGGCTGTGATGGAGTGGCAACTAGCGCAAGCCTTGTCGCGTGTTGAGGAGCTTGAGCGATGATTGTTTTACTAACCTTCTAGGATTATTCTCACTCTAGAGGCTAAGGTTGCTTAACTGGAGAAGAAGCTATCCCTTAAAGCTTTACGTGAGATTACTAAGTAATTGGCCCTCTAGTTTCTGGCAAATGTGAAAAAGAAGATCAAGGGTTAAAAACCTCACTTGAAGGGCCCAATATGTTGAAGGTTGTGTATAGTCAGTTGATGCAGGTTGAGCGCAGCTATGAACAGATTAAGGGTGACGTACAATTGCAAGGCTCCCACCCACGTGACGATGAAGGGTGTAAGCAAATGAAAGAGGGGCTAAAAGACCGCGTGTGGGTGGTTAACTTGACCAGAAAACCTAAATTCTCTTATGATACAACTCTTTTTTAAAGTCAAGGCACTGGAGAGTCAGTTTGAATAACTGGACACTCAAAACTTAGGGATGGAAACCCGGTTGACTTTATGTGAATCCGCCCCACAAAAGCCCATCACCGCCATGAAATCCATGCTTGAAGCTATCCAAGACCAGCTCAGTTGACTCTCTCACTCCTTTGATCAGTTGGACGTTCGCTCAGAAAACACAGGGACAGATGCCTCTGCTGTTCATACCCTCTCTGGGGGTGACCGTGTCTCATTCAAACTAACTTTTATAGACAACTTTATACCTGGCAAGGATAGCATCGCTTCGTTTTATATGTTTACAAAGCTGCCATGGAAGGGGAAACTGACCATCAGAAAGTCAAACAAATCCTCTCTTGTTTGAGTCGCATGGCCCAGGAGGTGATGGTCCCCCATATAAATACCCTTAACACCTGGTCCAAGGTTAAAGAGTCCCTCATAGATGAGTTTGGCTCAAAACAAAGCTTAATAATGAAGAAGCAAGCATTCATGATGATTACCAGAAGAAGAGGGGAATCAGTGGTTGCCTTTGCAGAATGGTTCTATATTCGAAGCGCAGACATTGTTAACTTCTAAGATGTTGACCTTGGACGATGCTGTTGCCATTATCTTGAATGGGTTGGCATCTAACCCTCCTTTGGCGATGCATATCAATTCCGTCAAACGCTATTTATGCAACGTCCATTATATAAAAGAGGCTCTAATAGATGTCGCTGACTTCCATTAGCTTAAAGCTCCTCGTAGAGTATTATCCTGACCTCACGTACTGGCCATTAAGGATCAAAAGCCCAAGCCTTGGGTCCTGGTCATTGAAGGTAAAAAGGAGACCCTTCAGATTATGGGCCCTGAAGAGTAAAACCAAAAGCAAAGCAGCCTGGACGTTCTCAGTGTCATACTGCAACAAGGTTAGACACTATGATACTGTGTGATGGAAAAAAGGAAGCCGACGTTGAGGAGCAGGAGCAGGGAAAAGAGATGTCAGCATAGGGTTAGGCACACCTATTGCAGAAAAATCTCATGTTCCTGACTCTTTTATTCAAACTATGCCATTATCTCTTGTTGAAAATACCCCCAGGGATGAATCTGAAGGGGTTACTATGATGTTGGTTACTACATATTAGGAGTACCCACTGAAGTGGAGGTCCCTGATTGTTTGAACGCTGGAGGGAGTAGATGAGAACACCATACCTGAGGATACATACCTCAGTCAAGTTTTGGGGTGTTCTACAATCATCAACACTGCTAGTGGCGCTGATCAACTCCTATCTAGCTTAATTCGCCTCTCTTTGGTGAGTTAACACCATGAATTCCTTCCTGGAGAGTTACCCTGAGACTGCTCGCAAACTAACCTCCACCTACCAGCTCTGGAGGTCTTGACTCTAACTCTAACTTTTTTGAGGAACACTCAATAAAAGGTGAAAGTGGTTATTCAAAAAGTCCAGGTGATGACTATCCTGGATACTGGCTCTCCAGTGAATGTAATCTCCTCAAAGCTGATGAAAAGATCAAAATGTCCTTAATTTGAAGTATAATTAAGAGTCTGTAACTTCAGGCCCAAACAACATATGTGCCATTGGCGCATACTTCACCCTTCCATTTTCATTAAAAGCTTATCTTATTGGCCCCTGCAGTGGCCTTGGACAACAACACCTATGATATTCTCATAAGTAGTCAGTTTATGATCAAATATGAAGGAATTATCAATATGAAGCATGGATTCCTCTCGTTACTCAATCATATAAGTCCCTTTAGTGTGTGTGTGTGTGTGTGTGTCAGTGAGAATGAATACTCCCACCTGGGTGAGTACCCTTTTTCTGCTTTACCTTTACATTTTACCACCGCAGGCCAAAAAAAATTGCCTGATTTAGTGGATGCTACGGACGGTATTCCGTTTTATGCTGCAGATGAGTTGGTGATTAAGCTGGGTGAACAACGAGTGGTTGACACAAAGATCCCCCTTTAAATCCCACACCAGTGCCTGTTGCACCTCATAAGTATTGAGGGTTTTAGTCCCTTGGAGCCTCAAGTATTGCCTGGATCTCTAGACTCAGCCTACCAGAGGCCTATTACTCCTCTGTTGGGAGATCTCACCGCAAGGACATACTTGTAAGAAAACGCCAGGAGATTGGAAGAGGCTTGTTAATACAGTGAATGACATTGAACAAATTCACTTCATTGACTCTACACAAGCCATGTGCCCTGCCAATGGGTAACCTGGTATGTACCTTGCCCAACGTCCATATCTCAAATGAACTGACCCCAGATGAACTTGACAAAGCTCACTCTCTATTTAAGTAGTTTAGCAACATATTCTCCGAATCAGATAATGACTATGGCCATATGAAGGACTGGAGTCACTCCATCGCTGTGGGTAATGCTTGTCTCATTTGGTCAAAATCTTACCACAAATCAAAGGTGGAAGAACAACAGATGTGGACGGAACTCAAGCAATTTCTAGACGCGGGGTTACTAGTTCCCTCACAATGCCCTTGGTCTTCTCCTCTTTTGTTAATCAAAAAGAATGACGGAGATTATTAAATAGTTTTGGACTATTGCAAGCTAAATACCTCATAAAAAAGGATAGATATCCTACCCCCTGCATTGATGACGCCCTGGAAAAACTCTCTGGCTCTAACTTTTTCTCCTCCGTGGACTTGGATAGTGGCTATTGGAAAGTAGACCTTTCTACCCAAGGCCATAAGTGTGCTCTTACTTGCAGTGAAGGTCTCTTCCAACCCATAAAATACCTCAAGGGTTGTGCAATGCACCTACAACCTTCCAGCGCGATGGACCATATCTTGCAGGACCTGAAGTTGAGTTGTGTCATTGTCTATCTAGATGACATCACAGTGTTCTCAAAAACTTTTAATGAACATCTTGATCATCTGAAGGATGTGTTTCAATGTTTAAGTGAGTCAAATATCAAGTTAAAACCCTCTAGTGTACCTTTTTTAGTACTAGATGGTCCCAACCCCCTCTAGTGTACCTTCTTCCAAAGGAAATTAGATTTCCTTGGACACTACGTTTCTCAAAAGGGAATCCAACTCATATAAAATAAGATCAAAGCAATTGCAAAAATGCCCCCCTAAAAATGTATGGGCTATACAGGTATTTCTAGGGATGATGGGGTATTATCATCAGTTCATCCCTAAGTTTGCACAACTCAGCGAACCCCTTGTCCATCTGCTGACTAATAAAACCTTTCCATTGGGGCGCTAAACAAGTGGCCGCTTTTAAGACGTTGAAGCAACTGCTACAAAAACGTCCTATCCTGAGGCATCCTGACTATGGAAAACCGTTTATCTTGTTTACAGACGCCTCTTACTATGACGTTAGCCATCTTAGCCCAACTGGATGAAAACAGTGTTGATCATCATGTATCTTATTTTAGTGAGATGCTGTCATAGGCGGAACTCAACTACAGTGTAACAAAGAAGGAGTGCCTTGCCGTTCAGTTAGCTTTAAAGCACTACTGCCTTCCTTGTATTGGACACCTTCACTGTGGTTATGTATCACGCTTCTCTGAAATAATTACAGAACATGAAGGATCCTACTGGACGCATAGCTCTCTAGGCTTAAAACTCCATAATTATGACATGAGGATCAAACACCATGCAGGAACCCACTATATGAATGTTGATGATTTAACTCAGCTACCAGTCCTTCAACTGTATAATAGTGAGGTGGAGAGGTTATATGAGCTTTTAATGACCCCTGATGACTGAGAGAATGAGGACGAGCCAGTACAAAAAATGTTAGTCCAGAACTCCTGAAACACCAAAGTGGAGAGTGGAAAAATTGTACAAGCAGGTGGGGGCAAAATGGCTATCTTACTTTCGGCCCTCATAACGAGTACCTGCTATCCTGGAAACTCACTCCATCCTAGGACATGGAGGAGCAAAGAAAACCTTTTAGTGGATTAAGAATCAGTATTATTGGGAAGGTATTATAGAGATTATTGTTGAAGTCTTGGATGCCTGCCTCACGTGCAAAGAACAATCCAGTTTAAATGCTAGATACTAATATCAACCAACTACCCCTCAAAAACTGTTTCACACCATTAGCCTGGATGTGTAGTGTGTCCCCTCCCTCAGACTACTGTGTGTGAAATAGATTTATCCTAGTAGGCATTGACCACTTTACTAATTGGGTTGAAGCCGTGGACCTTCCTGCCCAAACGTCCAAGGCCACAACCACCTTTTACATCAAAATATATTCACTCATCATGGGTGTCCCTTGTAATACTCTGCAACATTGAAAAAACTTCACCTCCAGAGTAGTCAAAATCCTGGCCACTTCCATGAGAGCCCAACAACTTTTCTCAGCTCCATATAATCACTCTACAATGGGACTGTAGAAAGAGAAAATGGAATTTGGTTTCCATTCTACAAAAAATGGCCTCCTTTGAATCACTTCACAGGGTATAATACCTACCCAATGCTCATATGAGTTAAAAGATTAGTTATCAACAAATCTTAAAAATGTCTCCATTCCATGTCTTGTATGGGCGGGAACCATATATACTTGTTCTCTTAGCTAAGGATGTCTTCTCTAGGGGTGAGGAACCTGAATAAGCCATGAGAGGATTAGCTCACTATATTATTCAGCTTCAATCTGAGGCTATGACGAACCTAGCTAAAATTGTCACTAAAGAAGAAAAAGCTGCTCATGAGCTTCAGGATTTCCTACCTTTATTTAAGTGGCTGATATGGGCTTATACTACCATAATCGCATCAATCCTAGAAGTGGCGAGCTTAGATCAATTTGAGAGGATTCATTTACTTTACTTACAAGAGAGGAAATGAGTACTCTATCAAATCCTTAGCTACAGGGATTACCATTAACCAGGAACATGGCTGATTCCTATGGCCCTATTCTCTCCCCAACATTCTTGAGGGGGTGATGTTGGACAATTGCTGACTCAACTTCAGCAAAAGAATGTTTTGGGAAAGAATAATCCCAAATTAACAATTATATAATTGGCCAATTACATGTTTGATCTCATAGTAAGATTTCTTTGAACAAAAATAATGAAAACATTGGCAAAAGACCCTGGCTGATTCTTGGTGAAACCCCACAAATCAGGGTAACACTGCTTCAAAACCACACGGACTATTAACTCAAGATCAGGCAGTTGGATTGCTACAAACATGTGGCATATTCTGTGGCGTCTATTAAATGGTTCTCCCCCAACCACTCTTGTTCCATTCGAACACCTAAATGGGGACCACCCCATTTTATAGGCGTGGTGAAGGTCCTCAAGATGCAGTTTTATTATCCAATGTTGATTGGTTGAAATTTATCAAATTGTTACCAAATGGTACATTCTGCCAAAAAAATAATTTTCCATCATTCATATCACCAAATTAAATTGAATAATCCAAGCTCTGATAGGACGAATTATCATAAACCCTAATTCAGATTTACTAAGCTATTCAAAACAATAACATTAAATCCTTCAACCCTTGATACTTGATATAGTTTAAACACTGAGCATTAGTTTAAAGAAAATCACTATTTTTCTTCCTAGCCTGAACCCAAATAAAACTTTAAATACCCCAACCTTTACGCTATTAAAAAAGTAATCTTTTCTAAGTTTTAAAATAGTTTTTGTGGAAATTTGGCTGTAATTAGCTACAACGAGCCAAAAACTTGCTGGGTTCTCACGATATTTAGCAAATTATACAGCATCCTAAATTAATAATATTGCACTTTTATTATTTCTTAAGTATTGATATGACATTAGCCTAAAAGTTGTTGTCATGGAACTATGAAAATTGTAAATTCCAAAAGTAATGAGTTTACTTATATAGTTTGTATGATGTATTACATTTCAAAAATAACTTTAAACTTATAGACTTTGTAAAAAGCTGTTAAGTACTATCTAGTAAGCCTTAGTTTTCAGTACATGTGTCAGCTGTAAATAGGATTGAGCTGGCAATGAAAGGCTTATGGTTTTTAGATATCTTTATTAGAGATCTTGGCTACTCTCAAGATTTGAGTGGCAGTATGGACTTTTTAGTATAATGACATAAACTTCTTTTTTATATAGTTAATATTTGTTGGCCTTTAGGTTATTTTTGTGTTTGCTGGCGCTTTTCCACCTAAATTCCAACAATATTACTGCAGGGGAAGTAGTACTCTCTACATCTAGAATGATTGCTTCTGGGGTTTTTTGCTTACTACTTATGTTAAAAATAAATTAGCCTAATAAACCAAAAGGTTGGATTTTTATGTATTTTTATTATATGTGTCAAGGGGGACAAAAGCGAACCCTCTTGATATAAGATGCTTGGTACTTTTGATTGTCTCAAGGCTTGAAGTGAGTCAGAAGAGAAATTTATTATAAGCTATGTGCATACAAATTAGGTAATGTGGGCCGTTGACCTATCAGATCGTTTAAGAATTACCTCATTTCAATGTCATGGCAGATGATGAAGTGACAGCCAGGAAGATGAACCCGTAAAGAAGGAATTTTAGATACCCAGACCAATCAGAAGACGGGAAAATATTTTCACCTTGCAGACCACCTCCAACCCTATAAAGGGGCTGGTTTCCGCGGTGTTGGTTGTGCTAGTTTAGCTGTAAGAATGGAAGGGACTTCAGAATGGCTCCCCTGATTTGGCCAACAATTTGGTGCAATATTACTTCCCAAAATCATGCTATATGCCCGAGTAATAAAAGAAGTATTATTAAATTTAAGAGGTTATACCAGGAATTGACTAGGGTCTTTTGGCCAATGTTTTTAATTACCTCCAAACCACTCTTATGAATACATCAGACATGTAATTGTCCAACAGTATTGGAAGATACACTTTCTGTGGCTAAGACTGACTTTATTCCTTAATTGTCATAACATTACAAGAGACATAACGCAATTATGCATTATAGTAAGTGCTTAGATTCATTACTTTTGTGGTAATGGTATGCTTGATATATATAGCATAACAAGGCTTCTCTGATAAAGGTGATACCTAGGCTCTTATCTATTAGGATCTTAAGCTTTATTTGTATTAAGGTCTGGTAGTTTTTGAATTTTTGTCTATATTTTCCTTAAGGTTCATTTGAAGATTGTACTAGAACGTCCATATCTTGTAATTAGGAACAGGAAAGTAGTCACATCAATCAATCAATAGGTTATTCTAGAAGATTTAATCTGGGTGAAAATTTCTAATAAGAACCTCTTTTGTCCACTCTTATTTAGTTATCACTTAAAAAGTGAGGTTACCCAACTATATGTTCATGAAGACATAATCTCAAAACTGGATTTTTGGGTCAACTATTTCTTTAAAATGACAACATGGTTTCTATAATTGTTACATTCCATTTACCAATAGCTTATAATATACCTGAAGTTCTCATTGCTTATTTTTTGAGGCTGAAATTGAAATCTCTCACTAATATAAAGGTTAAATTAAAATCCTATATGATTAATTCTAGATATAAGATAGTTTTGAAATATGACTGACAAACATTTGAATTTAAAGCTAACATGTGTCCAAAGGTTTCATTTAACTAAAATTAGTAGTGTTATTTGAGAGAATGATGGTATTTTATATAAGCTTATATATTAAATATATTTTCTGAACATCTTTTATTCTGTGGCACTACTAATAGTTTAATAGATAGTTTCAGTTATGCTTTAGTTTTACTTATTATATATAATATTAGACCATAAGTGCATTCATATAATAGATGATCTTTGTGCTTATATACACATTAGGTATAACTTGCCTATTACATCAAGAAATATACTTATGTTGATAAAAATATATATATGAGAAAACTATAAATGTCATTATCTATTTAAGTGTAACTTCAAACCTATTAATCATCTAAAGAAGATTAATAGTTACTAAACATCCTCATATAATTAATAAAAAAATCTTTTGGCAAAAAATTCATTTTAAAGGTAAACCTGATGAAATATATTAACAGCTCTTACCATTCCTTCTTCTTAAATTAGCATTTTCTAACAATATCATAAGAGTATGATGGATGAAACTATTTTTGAGATAAGCACAGCATCTAAATCTAATTCTAACATTACTTCTATAAGATTTTTAGATATATAAATAAGTTCAGGGTCTAAGTCCTTATATATAACACAACTCAATTATATATATATATATTATAGATATAAAATTACATAATATGAACCTTCTTAGATTATAGTTGGTTTATTGCACTGCATAAGCATTGAAATTGTTACTAAAATGAGCAAAGCTTTCTTTGACTGTGACATTATTTTGCAAACAAAATACTTTGATTTTTATATAGTTACTTTTTAAATCTACTGATTTTATCTTTTTATTAGCAAGGATTAATATGAATAGAATAATCATTTTATTTGATTAATAAAAAATAATAGAAATATTTTTGTCATTAATTATATAGACGTATTAAAAAGAGCTGTCTTATAAATGTGGCTGCCACAGAAGTCACAACAGCAGGAACAAACTACTAAAAGGTGTCCTATGAGTGAGAGTTGATATCTGTGAAATGAGTAAGGGGCTTTACATCTTGTGGATAAATGAGTAAAAGTGGGGGTTCCTTTTAACATTGGTGATGCTACTTTTAAAAATTTGAATTGAAGTATCATCCATAGGTTCACCTTTAATTTGAGCTAGCAAGTTAAACCATCCAATGGCCATAACCTTAGCAGGATAGAAGCTGTGGTTTTTATTTATAATTATAAGAAAACAAAAAGTATTTTAACTATTTTAATAGGTTATAATATGAATAGAAAAACAACGCCCTACCATTAGCAGGGTGCTGGGTTTATTTTTACACTTGGAAGAAAAGATGTCTAAGCTTAGATTAATAGTATGGAAATAACTATTCTTAAATACCATGATTTCTGGTCTTAAATGCCAATTTCCAATTTTGATAATGCTGAGAAATACTGCTTTCAGAGATTCTCCATGGTACATATTGCCAAGATTCCTGCGGTATCAACAAGCCATACTGGAAAGATTTGAATATATAAATTCTGCTTGGTAAAAAATTTGGTGATGGGTTTGATCCCTGTTTCTGAAATTTTCTATTTACATTCTGTCCACTTTTGACTCTTTTAAAAATTTATTTTTGCCCAAAGTTGCCCCGGGTGTCAAACTTTTTTATTTAAAGTGGCTCCTAGTTTAGCCACCTAGCTGATGGGAGGAAGTTTGTGACAGTTGCACTGAGCTTTTTAAAATCTTCTAATCTGTTAGTATTATCTGATCTTATACTCTAAAACAATTTAGATTTTGAAACTAGTATAAGTTTGGTCTTGGAGATAGGTTGATGGTTAGAAAACAGTAAGAGGAGTTGAGCAACAACTACCCTTCTATTGGAATTTTAATAGAAATTATGATAAGCAGGTGATACAAAGGCTACAAAATTATTAGTTTTGTGGCTCTAGCTAAGATTGACACAAGTGCAACAAAGTTATTAGTTCCATTGCTAAAATTGATTCCAATCAGAAATACAGAATTTTATATGAATAGACCAAAATTAAGCTATGAAAGACAAAAATAGAGGTACTTTATTTGTTAGAAATGAGGGATATTTATAGAGGTAGGTTTAGTAGTTCTTTTTGAGGATTTTTCGAGATGCACCTGAGGTAAGATCTTTCCTATTAGATGACCAATATTTCTGATTATTAATACCATACTTGTGATGGCCAGATCTGATAAGATTCTTATTAGATGAGACTGACCTTCTTGTGTGATATTTTGCCTCATCAGATAGCTTAGCATCATCCTTCAGTGGATTTTGATAACTCTGAAGGGTTGATCATCAGTCTATCCAAGAATTGGATATCTCCGACATGGATTTTACAATCTCATTAGACTGAGATATCAAATCTCAATCTTGAGTAATTTTGGTCATCGTAGTTGAATCCCCAACAATGGCTTCTCAAGATCTTGCTTAGGGGGCACGTACCATTTAAGAAATCTACTATGCACTCTATTGATAACAGTTTAATTATCAATAGCTGCAATGGAGTATTTAAACACCAACAATATTTAATATGGTAAGGACCAGCCCATAAAGTGTCAAGTTTGTGAATCCTTCCTCACATTTTATGATGATAGAAGAGTAAAAGATCCCTGACATAATATTCTGGTAGCGTAGTTCTACTAGCGTTGGTTCTTGTTCCCTCTTTTAAGGTGGTGGCAGCAAGAGAACTTAATGCTAAAGCTTGCACTTGGATTATTCATCAGCTAGTCTCCTCATAGCTAAATCAGTAGTTTGCGGGTAGCCTCCTCAAGTATAGGTTGTACACTTGAGAGTAAAATAGGATCCCAAACATATAGAGCTTTAGAAGGAGACATTTCAATTATATGATGGTAGCTAACCCTATAAGCTAACATCACACTAGGAAAATAGAGATTCCATCTAATAGGATTATTGGAGGCCAACTTTTGAAGAATGGCTACAAGGGTACAACTTTCTCATTTGACTGCACCATTAGTAGAAGGATTATAAGGGGACATAAATGACTGATAGGTACCCATTTTTAGTAAGCTCAGATACAACCTGATAAATGAAGTTTATCCCATTATCTGATAACAGAACTTTAGGACTACCATGCCTGGTGAAAACTTGCTTAAAAAGAAAGGACGTAGTAGCCTTAGCGGTGACCATGGAAACAGAGATAGCCTCAATCTTTTTGGTAAAATGGTAGATAGCCTATATAATATATTGATGTCCATAAGTGGCAGTAGGGAGAGGGCCCACCACATGGATACTAATAGTAGAAAAAAGGTTCTGAAGGTCCCACAATTTTATGTTGGTACATCAGATTTCCACAACGTTGTTGTTGGCAAGTGAGACAAGTCTCCAACACATAGTGTACAAATTCCAGAATTTTATCCCAATAACAATGTTTTATAAACCACTGTAAGGTCTTAGCGACAGCTCTTTGCCCTACAGTTTGATGAGCCTCCATAATAGTATCAGTTTTCACAGAGGGCAGAATAAAGGGCAACCATTTAGATCCCAACTTCTTATATAAGGAACCTTCTTTAACCTGAGTATCCTTGGTTAAGGATTGTAGCTTTGCTATAACATTCTTAGATTCATGGTATCAGAGCTCAAGTCTACCAATCAAGTCTTAGATGCGATCCTCCTCAGCAAAGAATAATGTCAATATAGGCAATCAAGAAAGTCCATCAGCGTATTGGTGAATAGCTCCAGTGCAATATTGAATTGTAAAAGCATAATTTCAGGAGCTTTAATGACCATCTAACTAAGCGTTCATCAGGATCCTCCATTTGTTGTAACCACACCAAGGAAGCGTGATCCGTGATGATAGTGAAATGTTTGCCATAGAAGTAAGGCCGAAAATGCTTGATGGCGAACAAGACTTCAAAGCATCCTCTCTTGGTAACGCTATAACTGCATTCAGCCTTAGAAAGGGTTTTACTATAGTATGCAATGGGATGGTCATCCAGGTTTGTATTATGTTGAGCCAGAATAGACCCAATAGCAATACACTGGCATCAGTGAATATGATAAAAAGTTTGGAAAGATTAGGGTGATCTAAAATTGGGACACTAACTAAGGCCTGGCGCAAAAGGTCAAAAGCTTGCTGCTGCAATTCTTCCCATACAAAAGGGACTTCCTTATTCAATAATTAAACTAAAGGCTTATCAATCTCAGCAAAATGGGGGATGAAGTGTCAGTAATAATTAACCATCACAAAAAATACTTGAATATTACGCAAGCTTATAGGAACAGGAATGTCCAAAATAGCTTGTATCTTATTAGATAAGGGTAAAATCCCATTGCAATTAACTTTATGACATAAGAATTCCATTTCAGTATTGAAAAAATCACACTTGGATGGGTTAATCTTAGCGAAGCGTGACGCATCCAACCAAATACTTCCTTTAAATGAGCCAAATGCTTGTTAAAAGTGCAAGAGAAAACAGTAACATCTTCTAAGTATACCAGAACACAAGAAAGCTTCGTATCTCCAAACAAGCCATCCATGGCTCGTTGTAAAGTACTTGGGGCATTTAAAAACCCCTGCGGCATATGGGTAGGCTCAAATACCCCTCACTAAAGATTAAGGCACATTTTTTGACGGTCTTCTGGAGCCAGGTCAATTTGCTAATAGCTACTCGCAAGATCCATAGCTGAGAAGAATTGAGACCTAGACAATAGTCTCAATGAGTCATCAATGCAAGGTAGTGGATAAGAATCCTTTTGGGTAACAGCATTGAGCTGATGATAGTCCATAACCATTCAATGACCCCCATCCTTTTTCCAGATAAGTAGAAGAGGAGAAGCCAATGGACTCTTAGAAGGCGTTAGTAGCCCCGCATCAAGGAGTTGTTTCAATTCTACTGAGACTTGAGCCTCCTCGACTCTTGATTTAGATATGGCTGAGCTCAAATAGGGGGATTATCCCAGGTCTTCGCCTGATGCTGCACATCTTTCATTAGCCAAAAATCTCCAGGACCTTTGGCTAATATATCTGCATACTCCTCAATCAGAGCCTCAGCTTCATATCGTTGTTCTGGAGTGAGCTAATCCCCAAACTTGATGTCAATTCTAAAAATGATAGGGGAACCTTCCAACCCAAAATCACATAAATCCCCACATCCCAAGATGGATAAAATGTCACTAACAGGAGTAGGCCGCATATAGGTAATGGGTTATTTTGATTCAATTGCATAGGTTGATAAGTGAGGTTAGCTTGTAAGACTAAAACAATTCCCATCATAAGCAGAATCAAGGATACCAGGGCAGTTTAGAGCTTCCAAATGAGAGAAATTTTGGTTATCAAAAGATCTCTAACACATGATCAGTGGGTACAAATACTTTTACTCCCATATTAAATATGACTTGAGCTTTTGGAGGAATGTTAATCGGATTGCTAGAATATAAAGGCATTTTCTCCGAGGCTTAAGCTGGCAGAGGTGGAAGTATAGTTCTCAGTCCCAAGATTTGGTACTCAAGTTGAGAGATAGAAGTGGGATATTCAATAAGCAAACACGCTGTTTGAGTTTGCCTTTGCTATTGGGAACATCTTGTAGAATTAAAGGTACTCAGTACCCAATTAAAGAAAGGTAATTGTCCTTAAGACTGATTATTGCATTAAAATCAATGAGAAATTTGGTTCCCAAGAGCAGGTCATAGCAGTTGTTATGCAATACTACTGCAGGGGCTGATACAACCAACTTTCCAAAGAACATTGGAAGAGAGAAATAAGCTCCTATGGATTTAGTGTATGAAGGACAAGCAGTTTCATAGTCTTAGGAATGGTTTAAGTCCAGCGTCAATTTGATTTTTTTCATAAGTCTGGACGAGATTACATTAATGGGCGACCCCATATCAATGATAGCCAAAATTTCACCTTATGCACAATGACTTCCACCTGGGTCACATCAGTGCCAAATTTTTGGATTGAAAACACCGAGGGATTAATTGATTTAATAGAATAAGAAGTAGAAACAGAAGCATAAGGAGAAATAGTATCTTTATTGGCTAATTCATCAAGGATATCAAGTTCACCAGGAGCGGATATCACGTAACAATCTTTAGAAATGTTAAAAGGTTTTGATTGAGGAACAGGAGGTAGTTCAGCACAGAGAGCCTCATTCCCTATGCTGACATCTCTTTTTTCAACTCCTCCGCTTGTTTTTTCCACCATTGAGATTCCACATGACCCATGAGACCACAATAAGTGCACGGCTCCTTCTTCAGGCTAGGTTTGGATCTATGTTACATCTCATGGATATAAGAACAAGGGTTAGCAGAGTTCAGGTGTACCACGCCATTAGGAATTTCCATAAGCGCTTCTTTGATGTTGAGAATGGATCTGAAATTTCGTTTAAGTTATTTTCTTTTTAGTAGCAACTGAGTGTGAGAAGCAAACACACTCATTACAGCCAATATGGCATCTTCTACCATAATCCGATTGCAGATAGCAAGATTCTGGCCTCATGATAAAATCTCTTAGCAAAATCTTGAATTGACTCTCCTCGTTTGATTTGATACTTATAAAGGCTTTGAATTTTGTTAGATATGATTTGATCACTTCTGAATTCCTTAAAAAGGGCGGTTTTCACTTGAGACCATGTATTACAAACCTTCAGGTGAGGAACCATGATTTCTTAAGCGAACTGGCTTAGGCAAAAGGTAATATGCCTTACTTTCTGTTGATCCGTTGCCCCATCCATTGCACGCTCATAGACTAAGAGAAGTGAATGGATGCTACCTTCACCCAGCTTGAGCTTGTCCTTAAAGTTTGGTTTGAAGGTAGTGGGTTCATTGCCCAAAACATGTACACCCAATACCATTACCATATCAGCTTTGGAGGGTTTGGATTCTGGGATATGAGCTTGAGTGGGAATTTGGTCAACTTGTTGCCTTAAATGATTGAGGTCCTCCTGTAAATTGTGAACCCATTAAACAAAATGATCATTTGCAGGCTGTTAATTCAACTTAGAAATTGCAGTGATCATCTCTTCCTGATTGTTCTCAAGTACTCCACATTTAACAGTTAACCGTTCAATGGAAGCGTTTACTCTTGAAAACTGGTTTCTTGAATAGTTTGGTTAGCATCTCATAGAGGATGAGCATTATCCACGCCATTCAATAAGTTGGTTAAAGAGGAATCCAGGTTAGTCATAAGGCCTTCTAATGATAAGAAATACCCTTGTGCTATGGCTTGGATTTGGGTTTCTAACGCCTGTACTCTTGATCTTAGTAGACTCAAATGTTCTGAATCATGCATTGGAAAAGAGGATCCAGGGGGACCAGGAGGTCCAGGGGTCCTTGCAACCCATATCGACCTTCTGGCCCCGGTGGGCCTTGTTGACCCACAGGGCCTGTAGGATTACGTTCACCAGGAGGTCCTGGGGTTACCAAAGGGGAACTGAGTGGTCCCATAGGTCCAGGAGGACTTCAGGTCTGGGTCCACCCTCTCTGATAGTAACCTTAATTTGGACAAGTTGTTGAAGTAGCCCATCAAGCTCAACAAAGCGCTCCTCATGTTAGGCCCGCAATTTTCCCAGTTGTTTCATAATCTCATCCTCAAGGGTATTGACTCAGTGGTGAATAGGATTAGCAACATCACTAACCTGTTGAGATACTTCCTGGCCGATGTATCCCACAACTCCATTTATCAATTCTCACCAACTGGTTATGTATATTGTTGATTTCTCTTCTATTATTGAGTATGGCTTCTCGATTATTTTGGTTAAAGTTAGAAACTGTCTCATAAGATGAGTATAACTGAGAATAAAATTGTTGCGCCAGGGTCAACTGACGTTGAATCTCAAGATGATGCAACCCCAAAATCTGGAGTACATGATGAATAGCAGGATGTTCATAATGCCTGAGGCACTGCTCAGTTCAAATCAATTCAACTTTGGTAGGTTGTAACACCGATCTGTTGTATAAGTTCATCATATACTATTAGCAACTTTAGATGCTTGGTCTCAATTAGGATGAGCACCAGGATGGATAGTCCCCCTTATCAAGTCTTTGACTGTTTCTTATACGTTTGCAGCTTAGTCTGATAATTATTTTGGTCAGGGCCCTCAATGGCCAAGTCCTTAGAAGCTCAAAATTGCAGATTATTTGTATTAGCAGAAGGTATCACTTTCCTGTTGGAGTGTACCCATCAGGTGATACTCATTGATTCCTCAGAAGAGGGGATTTCTTTGCTAGACATATTCATCGTCATGAAAGGATGTTTTCACCGGGTAGCCTCAGAAACAGACCTGGCAGGGAGCACCAGTATTGAAATTTCGATAAAGATTACAATAAGCAGGTGCTATGAAGGCTACAAAAGTATTAATTCCATGGCTCTAGCAAATATCGACATAAGCGCAATGAAGTTATCAGTTCTGTTGCTACAATTGATTCCAATCAGAAATACAGAATTTTGTATGAATAGACAAAATTAAGCTATGTGAGACAAAAATAGAGGTACTTTATTTGTTAAAAACGATGGATATTTATACAGGTAGATTTAGTAGTTCTTTTTGAGGATTTTTGGGATGCATCTGAGGTAAGATTTTTCCTATTAGATGACCAATATTGCTGATTATTAATACCATAATTGTGATGGCCAGATCTGATGAGATTCTTATTAGATGAGACTGACCTTATTGTATGATATTTTGCCTCATCAGATAGCTTAGCATTATCCTTCAGAGGAGGTTGATAACTCCAAAGAGTTGATAATCAGTCTATCCAAGAATTGGATATCTCCGACATGGATTTTACAATCTCATTAGACTGATATATCAAATCTCAATCTTGAGTAATTTTGGTCATCGTAGTTGAATCCCCAACACCTTCTCTCATCTATAGTATGCCCTAGGTCAAGAAATTTGTTAGACGCAGGTCCCTAGAGTTTAATCATTTTTTAGTCCTGAAAGGACGCATGCCCCAGTCCATCTTGATAGCAGAGGCCATAAATATTACTTTAATTTTTTTGTAAAATGACAAGGTATATCTCCAAATTAGGCCTTCATCAGGAGCTTAGTTCTTGTGAGGAGTTGGTAACTTATTATCTGCAATGCCGTTGTCTTGGATAGGGACACTGATGGTGTCTTAGCCTTTTCCTTGTAAAGTTCTACAATCTATCATGACAGTTTTCACAATCCTTAGAGGTAACCTACCTGTTCTCATAAGGTGGGTAACCTTTCCATAATACTAATTAATGCAAACCGCGTTTGACTCTAATTAAGTTCTTAATTTGCTCCACTTCATATTGGTGCACCTTCCACAATGATGAGCTCTACATCCTCAGACTTCTGTCTTTATAAGGGGGATTTAGAGGAAGCGTGAAAGAAATTATGGATTACCCAGTGTGTTGGTAGCTATATGTGGAAGGATCCAGTTAAAGTTTAGCTGACAGGAAATGGCCAAGTATGTTTACAAGCCAACTTATGACATGGACCTTGAGGTGAAAGCTCTTAGTATCAACCATTGCCAAGTCAACTACTTAGTAGTCAGGGTTTGCGTGGCACTTGTTATCAGCAAACCACTTGGTGTCAGTAGTTGTTTGGTCAACCATTTCTGGACCTATTGATGCACTTTCTGGATACCTGTAAGAAGTTTAACTACTACTGGAATGTTAGTGCGTACATGAGGCTAATGGTAAAGGTGAAATTGGTCCCTAAGTTGGTATACATTGTCAAAATTTCTGTTGAGAAGTGAATAAATTACTATAATAGAATAAAACACAAGGTCAGAGTCTATGTATCTTGATAATCGGTAACATATCAGCATAAGAACTGCTCCAATTATGGATTTGTTTGTTCAGTTTGTATATCAGATTGAGGATAATATGCTATAGATCTACATGTCTTGATCTTTAGTATAATGCACAGAGCATCCCAGAATTCTGAGGTAAAATGAGGCCTTCTGCCACTGATAATCTCTTGTGTCACTCCAAACAGTGATAGTACGTGAGATACAAACAGCTACTCTATGTCTTCATTCAAGGACATTGTCAAACGAGGGATGAACATAGCATACTTAGTGTAATGATATACCACCACCATAATTGTGTCTTAACCCCAGGACACTGGTAAAATTACAAGGAAAGTCCACCAAGCTTGAGGTCCAAGGGCATGAAGTTTTTAAAATGGTGGAGGATACCATTAAGGCCTATTTATCAGATTAAAGCGCGCACAAATCAGTAAGCCTTCTACCCAAGCATTAACATCCTTTGTAATTTCATTTCAATCAACACCACATACAATCAAGTTGACGCACTTATTTATGACAGGATCCCCATAGTAGTGGATTTTTATATTCCCTTATGATGTGGTAACGCATGCCATAGGGACCCAGAGTCAATTGCAGAAGTAGTTTATTTATCATTTTAGGAAAACACTCTGAAAGGGGGTTTTCCAGCGTCAAACTTGGTCATGAGGTCGAGGCTTTAGGATCAGAAACTTAGGAATCTAAAACATCATCAAGTAGTGAACCTTCAACCTCTGGTGGATAGGGGAAGGTTTGCATGAACCTTCATCACTGACAGGCGCTGAAACAGTAGAAGGAGAGCAGGGGTAATTCCAGCCTCGTTTTAGAACTAGGGCGCAGTAGCAAGAAAGCAAAAGTGGCAATGTCAGGTGATGGTGGGGGCACAACTTAATCAGGAGTAATAACCTTTAGCAACCCAAAGTCTTCACTAAAGTCAGGGTTTATAATTGGTTTACAACCAAGAATATCTGGCAAGATGTGGGTAGACCCCTTGACAAAAATATACTTGAAGTTTAAGCTGAGGAGATTTGGTGAGTCCTGGTTTGCCTGTGTGCCAGATTTTGTGTTTTCAACATTAATTTAAATGATTTATAATCTGTGTGAATTACTACAGTACGTTCTTCAGCCTGTAAAAATACCTCAAGTGCATCACCAGCTAATAAACAACAGCCAGTTCTTTTTTGTAAATGACCCATGCATGCACCATGACAAAAACTTCTTAGAAATTAAGCCACAGGATGTTCCCTCCCATTATGTTCTAGAAAAATGATGGCAACAACTGCAATTCCAGAGGCGTCACAAGCCACAATAAATGCTTATATCTGTTGGCATGACAAAGAATATGGGTAGTGGGGAAAACATCTTTTATTGCCTCAAAAGCTTATTGGTACTTGAGGGTCCAATTAAAAAGCACGTTCTTTTTTAGTACTAGAAAAAAGCACGTTCTTTCCTATTAGAGGGTGATGTAAGTATAATGTGTATAAGTATCCTAAAAACAATTATTGAAATTTGGGGGAAACTCCACTTTATAAAAGGCCAAGCTTTACATATTTTGCAAATATAAATAGGGATACCTCCAGGAGGAGGTAAATGATGAGTCCAGCAATAGGTATCATGCAGTTAAAAACGTAATAATAGCTTTATTCCAGGAGGAACAGATGACTAATAGAGATATTGGTCAAGGAAAATTAATTTTGAGGAAAATTTGGTAATTTATGCCTCAATTATTTTGTTGGAGATTGGAATTAACTCTGGCCAAGGTAATGAGACCACCAATGGTAGTGGATTTATAGCTTAAGTATGCGTGAACTTGAGATTTTGATACCAACTATAAGGCCCTTGGCTCCAGCTATTAAGCTGGACAGGGGTATGCACCCCTTTAGGACAAAAAGGTGTTCAAACCCAAGGCCCAGCCCCTCACCCAGATCACTGACCTAAATCATATCCTGGATGAGAGATGGGTGGCGACTGCCCCTCCCTGTTTGCCCAATCCTTTTCCCTATCCCCCCTCAGTCCAAATCTATTCAGGTGGAAAAATTTATAGATTTTTTTAAAAAAAAATCAAGCAACTTTATATGGATTTTTTAATTGCAAGCAGCTTTCTACCACTGGTCCCAGCTCTTGTTCCCAGCAAAGGACTCAACCAGAAGCCAAAACTTAGTGGAACAACTAACCTACTAAGCCAAAACAGGAAAAAAGGTGAAATTAAAAGGCCAAAACCAGGATTTGAACTCAACTTTAAACTGAAATCAAAAGGGCGAATTTTTACATTTTAAAATTTGAAAAAAATGGCTCGAAGATAGCTTGGACATTTTGACTGATATTGTTGAGGCAAAATTGAGGTTTATAACTAATAATCAATGTAATCAAAACTAGAAATCAATCCCCACTATTGCAAATTAGAAAAGCAGCCCCCTCCCTCACATTTTAGTTTAAAACCCAGAATCCAACCTTAATTAGGGTATTGCGCTATTGTTTTATCTACTTCCATTAAAAACAATATCCTAAAAAGTTCCTGTTGACTGATTTTTGTCCGAGTTTATACTAAAAGCTGCAGGTTGGCTCTTTCAAAAGTATACACCATCCAAGGAGAACACTTAATGATCTCACTTAGAGAGGACTCCTTAGGTGTTTGCACAATTTCTAACTGTTGGAAATTTCGACTCCTCAATGACAAGAACCACTCCCCAATATTCTCCATAATCCTGAAGGTGCGCAGCTGAGTAGTCTGTGCCTACAGTATTGGATGCTAAAGCAGCAGAATTTGGAGGCCACTTTTCTCTTGGCACATAGCCATCCTAACACCAACCGCACACTGCTGTTATTATTAATAGTATTTTTCATAAATAAATTTTTATTATAAAAATAAATTAATAAATCATCTTCATTTACATTATAATAAAAATCTTTAACCCCATCAATGTAACATCTGGGACCCCATCACACAATTCTTGGGGATTAACCTGGGACTTCTTGGCCTATACCCACCATTTATCCATGGTGTATCTGAGGTGAGGGAGGGCGCTTACTTGGTCCTTTGGCCTTTCTCATTTCCTCCTTGTCCTGGCGATTCACTCTAGAAATCATATCATTGGAAATGACAGTGAAGGGGTGGGGCCAGTTCCATTATGGTTTGTGAAAACTTCTCAGGTAAAGTGACTGGTTCAAGGAAACTGTAAAGTTGCTTCTGCATCGCCAGAGTGGTCCAAGATAGGATGTAATCTAGCTTAAAAGCACAATGGCATGACCATCTTTTTAATATCATAATTTCCACGAACTGAACTGCATCTTTATAAAAATCACATGTAGATGCATAGAAACTAAGCCAGCTTTGTGGAGTACTTCACTACAGCCATCAAGTCCTTACTATGTTGTTCAATGTTAGGTTAATGGAATAAGATGTCAACCACATAAGCTAATATGTAGGAGAACATGAGATCCCCCAGGGCATCATCAATTTGACGCCAAAAGACAACTGGGGGCGTTTATAAAAACAATCAAAAAACTTCGAACTGGTAAACCCATACTGGGTGCAGATTACTGTCAGCCAATCTTGTCTAGGCTTGACCTTTACTTGGCTTAAAACGTTGACCAAGTCATGTTTAGAGAAAACTTTAGATTTTGATATTACCTTTGCAATTGCGTTTTCAAGGGGTAGGGGTATGGATTAGTGTGTACTATTACTCAGGTTCTCATAATCAATGCAAGGTCTCTGGATGACATTGGTCTTTGGCACAAGAGCTATTGGAGACAAAATGAGATAGATTTTAATGAACATCCTTCCTTATTCACCATATTGTCAATTCAGGACTTTAGCGCTTGGTCTTCCTCAAATGTTAGGGGATATAAAGAGAAGTTTATTTTGATAAGGCCACCGTCACTTGAAAATTAAGATCAAATATTAGAGTAACTTTATATTTTGTTAGCACTTCCACATCAAAAACAACCTTGAATGCTGTGAGGAAAAGTGTCAAAGTAGGTAACTCATGTACAACATCAGTTGAGGAATATTCTATAATTGCCACAACTTCTTTACTCATTGGCTAGGTTAAAGAAGATAATAGTTTCACTTGAATGAGTATTAGAGGTGAGGCCAGTTTGTTTTTTAAGCTAATATTCAATGACAGTCATCTCCGCCATACTACCCCAAAATCACTGGGTATAATAGCTCTGGATTGCGCCAGCTGTCCTCATTGACTTCCTTGCTTTTAAGGGTTATCTGACGTTTTTTTCGTCCCTCTGAAGAGGATGCTGGAGCGGCAGAAGAAACCAAAATTACTTTAAAAAAATACTCCCATCCCTATAGTCATACTCACCCATCCACCAACACCACAATGGTGGTGAGTTTTGCCAACCTCCCATCTTGCCTATACCACAGGCGTTGTATGAGAGGTTGATGTCAGGGCTCTCAGCTGATGTCTCAAACCTTGACTTCCACTTCACTGTCCCTAGCGGTGCCAAGCGCCTCAGCTTCCTGTACTAAGCTACTATCACAATTTACATGTAATTATACCCAATCAAATACCCTGAAAGTCCCGTGTTAAATCAGCACCTGACCACTTTTCTTGTCACGCATCAACAATGGATGCAAGATTTTCCCTGTCTGCCTTACTAAGGATCCCTTTAAAAGATATTGTAGGCGCTCTGCTATAAATGCTTTCAATTCTGAATCTGACGCATTAAACCACTTTGTCAAAATATACCTGGGGTACCTTGCTGCATGTACCCCCGCTGACTGTTCAGTCATCAGGCATCTCAAGGCACTTCCTCCAGCCTCCTCATCCAGCCTCAGCTATAAGATCACCATCCAGCCAATCAGGCGGAGTCTTGAGCCACAATTTTTTCTTAAGTATTTTATCATTTGCCCATTCAACCTCTCTCTTATGTCAACGTCCCAATCCAATTTAACCAGATTCCCTGGTCCTTATTCACTAAAGTTTCTGAATTATGGGATCCCGCTGAACCATCCAACCTTTACCTCATATGATTCTAAACTCAGATCATGACGATAATTCCCCATTATTTTTACACCTTACAAACAAATGATGTGCTATTTTAATCTGATCATTAGCTTGCAATTGATTTAGATGCCTTTCCTAACTGTTATCCTCTCCATAATGCTTCAGCTAAGTTTGTTGCATCACTTTCAGAATGTCTAGCTCCTCCCAATGTTCCAAAAATCTTACCACTCTTTGTAAACATAAACTCATTAATTTCAATAGAAATGCCCTTAATTTATCCTAAATCTCATGGCATTGGCGTAACCCTAAAGCCAGGATTACTTGCGCAAACATTGCCACCTATATCAAACTCCTTGACACCTGTATCCAATATGAGCACAATCTCACTAGCTATGTGGAGTTTAGGCTTTTTGTAAGCTTGCTGGTGCTTTTCACGCCTAAATTAAAACAATTCTTTGCAGGAGAAGTTAATTTTTCTACTACAGGATAATTCTGTAGGGGGTTAATTGACTACTACTAATAATAACGTTATAAAAAAGTTTTTTCTTTTTATAGGGATTTATTTGAAACTATGGGGAGAAAAACGAACACTTTTAATATTTAGTAGCTTCATATCAAATTATATTGACTTTGAAGGGAACTCAATAGAAATTTCAGATTGATTAGTAATGTCTAAATTAGGGAATATGGGGATTTGACCTATTGGATTGCTGGAGACTCGCCTCATTTCGATGAAACAGCTGATGGAAAGTTGATTGCAGGTAGGATGTGACCATGAGGAAGTGATTTTATAAATTTTACCCAATCATTGGACGCAAAAATATTTTCACCTTGCAGGAACCCTTCCAGCCCTATAAAAGGGCTGGTCCGCATGGCGTTGGTGTTACTAAATTCGTTGTAAGAGGGGGAGGGACCTCATAAGGGCTCCCTGTAATTGGCCAACTATTTGGAGCAATCTGATTGCCCAAACTCGTGGTTTTTGTCAGAGTATTAGAAGTGTTACCTTAATTCGAGGGGTTTCACCAGAAATTGACCAGGGTCTTTTGGCCGTTTTTATTATCATTTTCATCTAAAACGCTCTTTTTAAAATATCAGACTTGCAATTGTCTAACATTACCCCCCTTCAATAGTGTTGGGATGTGAATAAAGGCATAAAAACTGGCCATGAACCTAGGTTGATGGTTACTCCAGAAGCAAGAAATTAAATGGAATAGATAACCCTCGCTTATATGTGACTACAAATGGTCCCTGCCAGATATTCCCAAGCTTCTCACTCCTAGGAGTGATCCAATTGTGGTAATACAGTACCAAGTCAGATACTTTGAAGGATGGAATAGAGACCCAGCTCTCATTGGCAGTTTAATCTTTAGTAACAGTCCTTGCCAAGTTAGTCATAGCCTAAGAATGTAACTAAATAATGTGCTGGGCCAACTTTTCATGGCTTTTCTGGGTCATTTCTGTCAGAGAAAAAGTCTTTGGCTAGTAGAGCTGGTACCTCAGGTTCTCATTCATACAACACATTGAAAGGGACATCTTGAGGATGCAATGGTAGCTAATCTGATAGGCCATAAGCGCTGGGCAATTAGAGATCCCAGTGGAGAGGGCCTGAACTGGCAATTTTCCAGGGCATAGAGATCAGGGTTCTATTAACTCTTTCTATGGCGCCATTTTTGGATGGATTATAGGGGGCCTAGAAGAATTGTTGTGTCCCCATGGAGGTGGCAAGAAGCTTTACCAATCTGGAAGTGAAGTTTTTCCCATTGTCACAAAGAGAGACATGGGGCAACCATGCTGCATGAAGATATATTGATGCAAGAAAGTATCCATGGCTTTTGCAGTATGAGCGGGGAGAGCCATACTTCAACTCATTTATTGAAATGTTCAATTCCAACCAATATATATTGATTGCTTCAGTAGTCTGAGGTAGAGGACCTACCACATCCAAACTTATTATGTGGAAGGGTCGTAGGGCATTGTAGGTTGGTACTGATAACAGGTTTTGAAGCTAATTAGTTTTTTGCAAGTCAGACAAACATCCAGGACTTCATCTATGGTCTCCATGACGCCCTCCCAGTAATATCGCTCTTTAACCCACTCATAGGTTTTTTGGAATCCACCATGGCCCATGATATTATGGGACTCCATGATCACAGGTACTAACTTGGACAACTGGTATAGGGCAACCAGGTTACTTCTACTTTATTATATAATTCCCGCTTTCAACCTTGGGTTGCGGGAGTGCCATGCTAACATCTTTTTACTGGTTCATCTTCATCAGCCCACGTCTCAGGAGTCATGAGAAGGTCATGCAACCTCTCTGCTTCACTATTGTCAAGGTGTCTGACAGACAACCTTGTCAACCCATCAACGTTCATATGACTTGTTAAAATTCTGATATAACTGGATGATAAGCACTAAGTTGATATTGTGGAATGAATGGAATCTGCCAAGTTGTTATGAATACAATTATTTGACGCCTTTGAAATGAGGCGATATTGGGATTATTGAGAAATTGGCCAAATTGGGCGATTTTAAATTGACAAATGAGTAATTGGTGGAACTATTGAGATATGGCGATGTGAATTACTAAGCCATGAAAGCAGTACCATCTGAAGTCATTACCATACAAGCGGGATGAGATGATTGAGGAAGTTAAGTTATTGGTAGTTTAAAAGTAAGTATAACAGCGAGGATCCGCTGTATTAATACAAGAAATAAAAGGGAGTGGAGGGAGCGAATGCTCCATAATTATTTATTTTTTATACATTTATTCTGTCATTTCAAGGACAACAATCATCATATTGCTGGTCCTAATTGCTCAGTGGGTCGAACCCTGTGCAAAATCCGTCAGTGTATCTCTCAATTACCGCCAATTTATAAGAGTGGTGCTCACTACAGGGGTATATTGATCAATCAGATAGACTAAGAAGCGTTCCTCAGTTGCTAGTCATGTCTTATCCGGCTTGCTTCATTAATAAATAATCTCAACATACTACAACTGTTGACTACACAGAACTCAAGCTTGCCTTAGACGCTGTGCTCAATTGGAAAAAGGAATTTCTGCAAGAGTGTTGTATTGATAAGCTGCCTCCATTTGACCGTGATGGGAACATCCATGGGTTTTTTAAATGGTTTGAGTTTGCAGTAGAAGGGGTATCAGATCGGCGTAAAGCCAAATTACTAATGTTCAATTTGGATGTTGGAAGTGCCTACCAAGTTACTTGCTATCTTCCAAGCAGTTCCGTTACCTATAAAAAAGTGAAGGATACTGTACTGTGACTGTTTGGAGGAACTTCAAAAATGGTGCTATGAAAGGCTGAGTTTATTACCATTAGGTTTCAGCCTAACGAGACCCTTGCTTTGCTGATCAATTCTCAGCGTAAGCCCATGTTTTTATTAGGGCAGGGCTTTTAACTGAATGTGACATAAGCATAGCATTTACCTCTGCTGTGAAATCATACGAGAACTCTTTAATACATTGGCTCCATATTTAGAGGTTAATGTATCCTTGCTCAAATTTTTTAAATTCTACGCTGTCTATCTGCTAATTTCCCTCCACCCAATATAGAGCGGAAACCTAGCACCTCCGCTGCTAGCCTTTTTTATATGGAGAAATCATCCTTCCTTGTTCAGCAATTGGTTGGCATTTCCTGGCCTTATCATCAATACAAGCCCTGCTTCCAGCCCAACCCTTGGTGTGGCTCCTTTTACAACGATCAAGATCGCAGGTCTTCTGGGGGCATCTGCTTTTCATGTGGTCACTCAGGGGCACCCGTCTAGAAGTTGTTGCAAATGGCGGGTTTAGTACCTGCCGCAGGAGTAGTATCACCAGGGAAAAGTCAGAGCGTAGTAGAGATGGGACTCTCTACCTCCGCTATTTTGACCCAAAACGTCCCATTGGAACCTATTCCTGTACCTTCAGTGGAAGTTCCTCAGTATGATGAAGCATTCTTATATCAGCGACAAGTTGGAGGGGTGAATGTTCTGACACAAACGCAATTCATTAACATGGCGGAAGCAAGCTCTCAGGAGCAACCAAAGCCTTATGCTCGTCAAATATTTGGTTTACCTTTCTACCAATGAACCAGATCCATATGCTGATGCGCTTCTTTTGGAAGAAGTAAACTTGGCCTTCCCCGTGGACACTATTGTTAAAGAATACTCTAAAGTGGGGAAGGGTAATATGAGCTTCCTTGGAAAAATATATCAGTTAAATGTCCATGTTCTAAACAATCAGAATGCCTCTTATGCTGTATGCACTTACTGTGACACTGTCATACCAGAAACCCGAGTTTGTGCAATAATCAATATGGGTGCCCCAATCAATATAGTGTCCACAAAGTTGGTGGCAAGACTGGCGTTAAAGCCTGAAGTGGAACATCGTATGGTGTATGGGACTGCGGGCACAGAAAACACAGTCTCTGAAGGAGCGTACAGCGCACTACCTTTGCAATTTGGGTCAATTGTCATTGTAGCCCCAGCCATAGTGCTACCAAATAATAACTATGATCTTTCAATTGGAACTGCATTTATGCGCCACTATGGAGTTGTTGTTGATATGCCTGCAGAGACATTTGAAATTCTGGGGCAGCGGATCCCAATCTACTTTACCTCCAGCGGAATGTCAAAAGATCTGGTACACATGAGTCATGTTAAACTTGCATATGGTGATGGGGTGGTTTCAGTTCGCTATCATCAACTAAAGCGTAAGACATGGGCCCTTCCCAATCAAATTTATGAATATCAAGGGCTACCACTTAGAGTTGCGGGCCCTATATCTATTCCCTCTGGGCACTAAGTAATAAACACTGAATTAGAAGTGGAAGTGTTTTTGGGCTTTATGGGGAGGTCATTGGATCTTATCAGCAATCACGGTTCAAGCCCCATGTGGCTCCAAGCATTATACTTCCAGGGCATGGGGAGATCAAGGTCTTGGTAGCGAATCTTCAGGATAAACCTATGCAAATCCGCTGACACTAGGTAGTTGCATTCCTACATTTCAAGTTGAGGAGGTCATCAGGATTCATGAATTTGGTTCACTGGATGAATTTGGCCTGCCAATTGAAACACAGCCTGGTGTAATGGCAGTTGTAAAAATTTATAGGTTTCCTGATTATATTTGGCCAATAACCCCTATAAACTTATTACTGCACAGGTTTGGTTTCCTCGTGCACCTCATGTTGCAAGAATATATATAATCTGATAATAGTATGATGACTATTATCCATAGTCGAGTTAGAATTATCTTCAGGACCAACACTTCATCTGGTAATTCTAAAAATACTGGATATCACACTCTTAGGGATTCGTTCCCTAAATCCTGTCCACTCAATCTTCATTAAGATCCTCTTTTGACAGTCCCTTTGGCCCAACACACAGTCGGCAGCAATCCCTTAGCCATGGTTCCCTTCATCTCTAGATCCCCACTCAGATCTC